>JABASM010000995.1:0-17125 GCA_019776545.1 Brachystomella parvula | reverse complement strand
TCTCAAAGACCGGTCACGATCCACCGGTGGTTTTACTCTCCTTTTGCTTGGCTTTTCATAATCTCTGAAGGTGACAGGTGATAGTAAAGAGTCAAGACTTAATCTTTTACATTTGCTAAAATCTTGGTTTATCGATTCATCATAATTACGCAATATTGTAGAACATCCTGTTCATAATTTGCTAAATGAAGACTCACTTCCGTTTTCAAAAAGTTGATTATACTAAATTAAGGTGCGTTCGGAATCAAAAGCAGGTTCTTTTATTAAATACAGCGATTAGGATCTTCTTGTTTTAATTAACCACCGACAAGGGAGGTACATTTTGTTCCTTGTGGTATCCTTGTCCTCTTCTCCGTCTGTCTATGTGGATTTTTTTTTCAAATTATTAACTTTAATTAACTAATAACGTTTATTAAACTAAATGTTGTTTTACGGGTAACTCCGTACGAGATTTTGAAAAACTCGCAAGGAAAATATGATGATATTTTTTTTTTTTTTTTCAATGAGGTTGAATAGTAGTTCAGATTTTCATTAATCTGGATGTATTACTTATCCGCAGACAAGTAAATTTTGAAAAAAGTATTTATTATTGGAAACTAATATTTCTCTAATCATAAATTTCGACGCCGTTATCATCACTGGAAAATGGCTTCGATTTTCCATCTAAACACCATTCGTAAACACGTGCTTTCTCGGTGCTTACTTCCTTTGCGCAATTTTTCATTTAAAACGATGCCGAATCCAGTTGTCTCTTTCGCAGTTTAGTGTTAGGCCTTCTAAACAGGAAAAGATCAGGAGTGGCCACCAATGTTTTAGTCAAGTTGGGGGTTCATTCAGCCCAGGACACCACCAGGAGCGACACATAGTTTTTTTCAGAATCCAACGCCTCCAGTCAGTCAGCTCCAATGTACAAAAGTCCGTCAAATAGGCCTCAGAGTTTTGTACATTATACTAATACACAAAACTTTTACGTATACATGAAGGACGCAAAAGTCCGTCATTGAATCGTAAGAGTTTTGCATAGTAGGTAAAACAAAAGTCTTACGCCTAGATCACAGACTTTTGTATAGCAGTGGCTAAAAAGAGGTAGCATGTGACTCCATAGCTAACCATGAGGTAGAAGCTATCTTAAGCTCTCCAAAAGATTAAGTAATACTACCTTAAAAGGGGGAGGGGCAAATCGGCCCAGCCGACAACTTAAAGCGGGATTAACGTCACTCGTCACTTCCAGATTCGTTGTCTCTCACATAAGAGGTTTGAACCTTTTTTATGATTTTGCTCTGTTGGATATGCAATTTACCGAAGTAGTCCGGCAATTCAGCGATCTCCTCTGCATCCACAAGTCCAGGAAATCCCACACAGTCCGCGTGGGCCTGTTAAGAACTAAATGAGATTTTTAATTTAAAACCCAAAACAGATTTTTTTGGTAACTAATCTTACCATCGCAAAGCAAACGGTATCAGAACTTTTCTTCTTCCCTTTTTGGGGGAGCTCCAGGGAGTCCAGCGTTGCAGCTGACCCCGCGGTATATCATTCTGTTTCCGGTGCAGATCCAGCATCGCTCGGAAACGCTGGGCTCTCCTGTGGCTTTTTTTTTTGTCTCAGAGGAGGAGAGAATGACTACCGATGAACAAAAAAAACGTTACCGATTAGATATAGGAAACCTAGAAAATCCGCAGAACACAGTGTCTGTAAGAGACAAACTAATTTATTTTACGAGCCGGGGGCGGAGTCCCTCTACTCTTGTGCGCAATTTTTTTTTTTTGCGTTCTTGCATAAAAATAAACCAACGAGATGAACTACGAGTGGAGAGTATGAAAAGACACGAAAGGGGCGAGGGTCTAAGATGTTTTTTTTGGGTTCAAGAAACCAGAAGAGCGCCGGGGTCTCTTCCTTCCAAATTCCTTTTCATTTTTCTTCAATTCTGAATTTTTGACAAAAATAAACAAATGGAAAAATTACTGAACGAGGAGAGAGTATGTAAAGCAAATGACATGAAAGAGGCGAGAGAAGATTTTTCTGTTGGGTTCAAGAACCCAGACGAGCAACGGAGTCCCTTCCTTTCAAATTCTTTTTCATTTTTCTTCAATTCTGAATTTTTGACAAAAATAAACAAATGGAAAAATTACTGAACGAGGAGAGAATATGTAAAGAAATGACATGAAAGAGGCGAGAGAAGATTTTTCTGTTGGGTTCAAGAACCCAGACGAGCACCGGAGTCCCTTCCTTTCAAATTCTTTTTCATTTTTCTTCAATTCTGCATTTTGGATAAAAATAAACGAATGGGTATAGGAAAGGGAAAGAAAGGGGCGAGGGTCAGTTTTTTTTCCGTTGAACCTAGGCCGGAGTCTTTCTTGTCCATTCCTTTATCTTTTGACCTGAGACTTTTATGGAATTCAGATATTTCGTTGAGTATAATTTTACTCGCCTCAATTTTAAGCTTTTTAGATCCGGATTTTTGATTTTTTAAACAGAATATTTTTTTCCTTCTTAGCCGCATCACATAAATTTTTTAATTACAATTCCTGAGAATTGTTATTTTAGTTGTTCTGCATAACGATCCATCATGACCCCAAAGTTCATACTTATGTTTGTCTGTCTAAGTCTGGTCTGGTCTGGGGCAAATACGCCTGTCCGAATCGAAGGTGAGGGTGAAGGAATCAATCTAACCTCACTGGTCAGTCAACGCCCCATTTGCAAATCTTCAACTGACACAGACTGTGTCTTGTACGAAAAAGGCTCTGAAGGTAAGCCAAAATTAAAACTTATTAGATTTACTAGATTTAATTCCTGAATTAAATTTAATGTAATAATTTCCAAATGACTTGGACTTGAATTAAGCTTATGAACTTTTCCAGAATTGAATTTAAGTGGTTTTGGATACGCACTAGTAATTTTTTTCTTTGTTTTTTTTAAGTCGACATTCGAGTTAAAGGCGAAGCGCAGTTCCAAGCACTCGTGCCTATCGCTTCAAAAATTCTGGAAGAAGTCACCTCAATGGACTTGGGAGGGCTGGTGTCAGGCATCAAAACTATCACGTGGTCCCTAAAAAAGATGAAGGAAATCGAGCACGAAGAAAGCAAGTTAATTAAAGAAGCCATGGACCTCGTGGCAATTCTTAAACAATACCAGTACTATCTGTTTCTGATTCAGTCTGGCTTTTATGGTATCGTTTCTTTTTTTTTTGCCGTTAATTTTTTTCGTCAACTTTGAGATCGTATACTTCAAGATGGATGATGGTTTCCTTTAAACTACCATTTTCTTTCCTTTTGTGTTTTATTGTATTCCTAATATCTTTCCACTTGCATATTCAACTTTTATTCTACAATAATTACATTTAAACTCTAAACGTTTAATCCAAACTAAAATGATTATTTTACTTTTCTTTATACATGTTTCCAGACCAGCAAAAAGTTTTGATTCCTTCAAGAATTCAATTTAGGCTAATTTTATATCGTACTAGGCCGCATGATGTGAAAAGACTGTTTCGCAGGGTTTTCGCAGGTTTTTCTGGCTCTTTGTGAAACAGTTATTTTTTGGTGCTCTTATACAATTTTTTGGAGATTCTACGATGTTTCTTGAATTAAAATTTTGTAAATGCTTGAAAAAGCCCTTAATCACAAATATGGAACGGTGACTACCAGACGATCAAAACATTTTTTGGGCGAATGACTTGTTATAGTTTTATACTTTTTCCTAGTTCTCTGACTGGCTATGTGGTTAGTAAAGAATGAACAAGAAATAGGGTCCCTTTGTCCGATTTTTCAAGTCATCCCATTTTGTAAATATTGAACTTCAAAATTTAAAAAAATTTGCATCAAATTCTTTGGCTTTGAAAAAATATTCCTCCGAAATTTCAAATTTTTAAGTTTAGTATTTACAAAATGGGACGACTTGAAAAAGACAAAATGATCTGTTTTCTTGTTCATTCGTTATGTAGGTGATTCATTTGTTGAATATGATCTATAAAGTAGTTAATTTTTCCGAAGGATAAAGCGGTTGCATAGATAGACGCTTCCGTTTCGTTCCGGAACGCTAATTGTTTCACGTTTAATTGAAGACCTGCCGGAATTAGCAGAAGATATGCTTCTCAGTCGCACGTTTAAACTAATATTAAAAATCGAAATTAAAATTTTCTACTTGATTTCCGGCCGCTGATATTATGTCGAATTCAGGATAGCTTCACCGGAATCACTTGCTCCCTGCTTTAAACCTCTGCTATAAAAAAGTCTGTCATCTAGGCGCAAGACTTTTGTTTTACTTACTATGCAAAACTCTTACGATTAAATGACTGACTTTTGCGTCCGTCATGTATACGTAAGAGGTTTGTGTAGTATAATGTACAAAACTCTTGACGCCTATTTGACGGACTTTTGTACATTCGGCGCTGACTGCCAGTAGCGGGTGGGAGCGCTTAGTTTGGAATATTGTCTTTGGTGCTGAGAATGATATGTGGGTAGAAGAGCAGAAGTGTCTGTTGTCGTTTGGAGTGCCCCACCTAAGCGCTCCCACCACCGGCGCCAATGCGTTTTGGAAAAACGAAACTCGACTGAAAAATTGCTGGCTTCCCCTGAATGTTTCCTCTTTAGACTAATTTTTCTGATCTTGAAATTCTTATCTCATTCTCAGTGGTAATTAAAAAGTTATCACTAAGTCTTCGCTGTTGTAGATGCACAAAAACCGTAGTTTAATTGAGAAGTCCCTGCAGAAAAAAATTACTGAAAAAATATTATTTTTCCAAAATCAATGTGAGGGGAGGAGGTGGTGGGTTTTTGAGACTGGCTCAATTTCTCCATGCGCCAAATTTGAATCCAATCATCTGGAAGTTCTTGTTTTTTTCTTTTTCCGGAACTGAGAATTGAAAAGAGTTACTACTAATTAAATTAATCAGGAAGAATGATTACGAAGGATACTTATCTACCGGAGTATGAAGAATTAAAAACTGAAGAGTGTAATCTGAGTCAACCGTTCCTTCTGGCCGGTGCTTACCACTTAGGCAAGAATTGTGAGGCTGTGAACAACGTAAGTACAAATACTCAATTAGTATTGCTTTGCATTAATTAAATGCTTTCAACTTTTTAGAGTTAGCATACATTACACAGCGCTGAAGCAGCGACTTGTATTTTCTCTTTTGATGTAGCTTTGGAAACGCAGGCATTTGAACAGAAGGAAATTTCTACCTATTCGAGATGATTTGTTAGTATTGCCCATTAAAAAGGGCGACATATAGGTATGAGGGAGAATTCGCTGCATAATTGGCAGCCTACTTCAACCGGTTACCCACTAAGCGCTTAATTTTTGGAAATATGTTCTTCGATTCGCAACTCAATGAGCAGGATAGTTAGTAGTAATTGTCATGCTCCCGGGCATTGGAGTGTACCCTGGGGATATCTGGGGTTATTTGGGAAAAGGAGGTATCAAATTAGGCGAAGTCCCCGGACA
This sequence comes from Brachystomella parvula, assembly GCA_019776545.1. Classification (NCBI taxonomy): domain Eukaryota; kingdom Metazoa; phylum Arthropoda; class Collembola; order Poduromorpha; family Brachystomellidae; genus Brachystomella; species Brachystomella parvula. The sequence continues at coordinate 11,683 of JABASM010000995.1, read as the reverse complement.
CCCTTAATTTTTGCTAGGGTAAAGGGAAATGCCCGAAGGATGCTGCGCGTTTGCATACATTCCGTACAAGCTGTAACTTTCAAGCAATAGGCTAGATAGTTTTGATCAAATAATCACCATTAAACCGATGCATCAATTAATGTTCGTTTCTGTTTTATTTCCAGGAGTACATGCTATGCCGGCAAGAAGAAAAGGATCCCCGGAAGTGCATTGCCGAAGGGAAAATGGTAACTGCCTGTACGATGCAGTTCTTTCGTGCAGTTAAGAAAAACTGTGCTGAAGAATTCACGGACTATGCCAATTGCTTGGACAAGTCTAGCGACTGCTATGAATATCGACAGTAAGCCAATATTATTCGCTCCCTGTCTTATCATTATCAGTCTCTCATAATGTAATCTAATTTTAAACACTACGTGAAGATTTGCTTTTTGTTATGTGAGTCATTAAGGGTACAGCAGCTTCTTTTTGTTCTTTATTCTGATATTCCATCTACTATGCAGTCGTAATTAGTTATGTTTTAATCTTCATTAGTCGCGGCATCAGTTTTCCAAAGTAAATCTCAAGTCACCTGTTCGCTTCCTGCTCATCAATTCTAGACTCGTGTGGCACGTGCTTTCACAATTAACAATTATAACACTTCACTCTATTTATAAAAATAGTAGAGTGCATTGTTTACATCGAGAGTATTTGCGTATTACTTGAACACTACTAACCACACAGGAAATGAGAAAATCAATGTGGGCTGAGTAGTTTGTTGCTTTCAATTTTCTCGGATCATCATGTTTACTATTTTTTAGGCTATTGAATCAGAACACTTTTGGTATCGGAATTCCTTCTGACTGAGTTTCCAAGGAAAGTCCAAACCTGTCAAAGTAATCGAGCATTTCCTTGAACTCGTCATCATTGTTTACATGTCTCGTCGTCGTGTTTCATGTTATAGGCGTTCTCTCCAAACTGTCAACTTGTTGTGGGCGAGCGGGTGCCGGTCGTCCGTCCTTATTTAACCTATGGAAAGTGAGCATGATTGATTGAATACAACAATAATTTGTTCCTTGTCGAAATGTAATGGATTGCATTGGTCCATCAATTCCGTGCTATTCTGATGACTGTTTCTAACTAATTTTGTCTCTTGCTTGATAAATCGTTTCTCTTGGAGATGCTCCCCGGTGTTATGAGGATCTTTCCTCATCCTGTCATTAGCCGAGGACGCAATAGTACAAGGCATAATGACTAACCTCTCCACGCGCAACAATGAGCCCATAAATCCCGATTGTTTATTATATAGTCAAATTTTTTGTTGTAATCCTACCCTGCATCTAAAAATCCGCTGGGATGATTCCTCGTGCTTAAATACTACAAGAAAATAACATGCTACCCATCACTTTGGAAATAAGACTAGGGCAATAGGTTTAATTAGCGCTCATTTATTATCAGAATCGCGTGCCACTTGCGAGGAAGACATAGTGCATTATTGCTTTAACTTAAGACTGATTTGATTTATTGCCCATGTTCCCAAAAATTTATTAATCTCACACTAGTCTCTCTTTATTTCAGTTGCCGTAATACGCAAGCCATCTTTGATTCTTGTATGAAGCAGAAGCTGGGCATGGATCGTCCTCACATTGGTTACCATACGGAAGCACGGCTTCATGACTCAACTCGCCCTAAGCCCCCACCCGAGAAACCCTTGTACTTCCCAGATGCACTGCCAGACCTTCCACCTCCCGAGCTCCGTCGTCCTACTGGAGCCAGGCACGGATTGAAGGGATTATTCGACTAAAGAAATTCAAAGGTTCATTTATTTCTAGCAAATCGTAGTCTATAAACGCATGCAAGGGAAAAAATGGCGGATGAGGCCAAGGCCATGTTAAGTAGTCAGAATGAAAACAGAGGAGTACCACTACTGTAAGCCAGTAATTGCAATTAAACAAATTACAATTTGGTTTGCGAGTCAGGGAGGTGTTCATCAATTTTTTTTTATTTAAATGACGAAAGTGAGCAGAAAAAAGGGTAACATGGTTTAGGAGTCAGGGGGTATAAAAATTCGTTAAATTCCTTTCAATTAAATATTATACAAAAATGAATTTTGACTATGTTAGACCTAGCATGTCCAAATTTTGATTGATAATCATATGGTGTACATCTTCAAAAACTGTTTGAATATTATTCGTATCAGTTGCAGTTGTAAAGTGCCAGTAGCATTCACGCTTTGGGCGCTGGGAATAGGTTATTTTCATGATGGTGGTGTGTGAGTCCGAGGGCAGGCGTAAAGCTCATTTTTCGTACCGGCTGGAGCGGTGTTGTCTCCTTGGCATGCTGGAACGGCAAAAAAAATTCAGAAATTAGGTCATTGGCTCGGCTACTGATTAATGTTATTAAATCAAGGTGGAGGTGTCACAAGAGCCGTTAATTGGAATGACACGAGGAGTGTTTGTAATTTTACATGCGTGAGTTAGGGCGTGTCAATCTCATATTTCCAAATGTAGGGGCTTAATTAGAGGACTACTACTAATTTTTTCCATTTTCTTACCCAAAACAAGTCACGAATGAAATCTCGAGTTCTGAGGTACTCATTCCCGTTATTGTTTTCATTATTGTTGTGATTGGGCTGAGGGTGGGGATGATGAGGAGGGGTGGTGGGGCTGTAGGTGGTGTAGTCAGGGAAATACTTTCCAATGGATACCCCTGACTCAACCTTCTTCTTTAGTAAGTCTTGTTTATTGAGAAAAATTATGAAGCCGGACTCCTGGAGGAACCTGAATGAGATGAGAAGTAAGTTCAAATTTTAATTAATTAATGAAATTCAAAGCCAGGCTTCATTCTTCTAGGTCATGGGAATTGATGGGAATGATTTCTAAACGTTTTTCTTTTGATTTTCTTTTAGAATCTTACCGACTACTCCACACGTCCTTGAAGAGGTTTATTGACTCCTGGAGACGGTTGAGCGAGGGATCCTCAACCGTGAACTGGTCGTAGACATTACAAGCAACGAGAAAGAGGATCGTGTGAATCCCGTCAAAGACTTGGATCCACTTCCGTCTCTCACCCCTCTGACCACCGACATCAAACATCCAAAAATTCTGAGTCCCTCCCCCATACTTCTTCGGTACCTTCATCTCAAACTCAATTTTTTGGATATCTGTCGTTGTCCTCCGACTGTGAAGAATATCCTAGAGGATTAAAAATCAAGTCAAGTGTTTGATAGTTTTGAGCATCGAGTGACATCAGGCGCAAGTACATTCTCAAAAGTACGCAAAATGTCAACCTGATAAATTGTCTTCCTAATTCTCTTTTTTTTTCTAATTTAAAGGGTTTTTTATTACCTCATCAGTTGGGATGTACTCAGGATGACCGAGGAGAGTGAGACGGTCTAAAAAGCTGCAATGAAAAATCATCAGATTAATTCAAGTTCAAAATATTCCTACTGCTCCTATCAGCGTCTCTAGCAGGTGAGAACAGGGAATTTGGTGACAGTGGTTTGCTGATAAAAAATCAGCCTAACCACTTCCACCTGGTGCTCAGTTTTTATTTGCTTTTATGATGATAATTATTTTACCACCCTGACAAGCCGTGCTCGTGCTCAGGCAATAATTAAGGATTTTGCTTACGCAATTACCGTTGTAAAAGCTAATTAAACGTTTGTTGGGGTATCGAAAGTGTAGCAGGTATACGATTAAGATGTCAGGGGTAGGGTAGTGAGGTGTTTTAGGGGTGCTTACTATTTGGCACAGTCGGGTAACTGGTAGGAAGGTCCCAGCTCATAGCATTCCTGCACTCCAGGATCCTCCCATAAGGATTTGAGTTGCCGGAATAAGTCCTCCGTGTATTCAAACTCTTCCTCTAGGTCAAGGTTACGGAGATAATGAGATGTAGGGGCATTTTTCTTATTTTTAAGGCTGATTCCTTTCAGTGTCATTTGTTTTACTATGGTTAAAATAATCTCAAGTACGTTTGCCCGAATTTCACGAGCTTTCTCCAGTCGTTCACTAGAATTCAAAAAAATGGAGAAACATGTTTTGGTATAATTTTAAAATCCGAAAATGAATATCTAAATCCGGTATTTACCTCTCACTGAAACCCTGGAAATGTAAAATTTTCATCTGTTTAATTATAGTCGTTTTTCCAGACTCTCCAGCCCCTGTGTTATAAAAAATACCAATCAGAATCCCTTCACAACCCCCTCTGACCCTCTGAAATCCCCATGTTTATACCTAGCAGTAGAATTTTGATTGCCTTGTTATAAGATTTCATCCAAATTGCTAATTTCTTTTCCAGGTCGTTAGAAGCTCGGCGCTGTGGATCTATTTTTGGCTTGAAGCAACCCAGTATCTGAAAATGTTGGAATGGAAGTGTCAGCCTTCTGCAAATCTGAAATGGGACTCAGTCTTGGTCTTACCTTGGTTACCCTGGACGGCATTTTTCTGAGGGTGACACCGCCCTTGCCAAAGTTCAACTCAATTTCTGATGGNTGAGGGTGACACCGCCCTTGCCAAAGTTCAACTCAATTTCTGATGGCTCCTGGAACGAGACCATGTGAACATATAGAAAAAATCGCTGCGGACTTGGAAACTTGAAATGTTGTGCTAGAGCTCAAAAGGACAAAGGGAGGAAGAGGATTTGAACCCCGAGTTATTCAAGTGGGATTTCTGTTCACTGATTTCCCGTTTCGTTGGAGATAATCCAGGAGCAGGAGATTATAGAGTGTATTAACGTTGGCACTCTGCAAACAACGACTACCAACCTCAGAAGTCAGAACTGTCCATAATCAACCCATCACCTGATTACTCTGCCCATCATATTTCTGATAATGAGCTTTAGAAGTTTCTACCCCACCCTGCACCACGCCACGAAAGCAGCTGTAGCTAGGGCTACTAGGATCTACGAAAAAAAATTCAAGTTATTCAGAATTTAAATGGAAATGGACTAATTGCATTCAGTAGCACGCTCGATAGGGGGTGGTCTTATCCCTAGTGATGCTTATGAAAGCTAAGGAGAGCCAAAATGAATTGTGGTTTTGGGTTTAAGGAAAAAATCAAGGAATATCGCATTTCCAGAAATATATCGTCTCCTCAGCGGTTTCATGATGCCACGTTTGTTTTTGTTAATTTCTTACGGCTATGATTTGTCAACCGGTATTTTTATCCTCTTATTATTTCCTACTTCCAATATTTTTGTTTTGTTTTTTACTTTGGTCATTATTCACCATTGTGAGAGTTTATTGTTCCATTTTCCGGGGGTACTGGTGTAGGGCATGAAATGAAAATTTTCCATTGAGCTCCGCTGGAGCGGAGACAACAGGAATCCTGGTGACAGGTCGTCAATGACTAATTACTCCTGATTTTTAAGTCTTAGAAATTAAGAAATTAGCAGAGAAAGCGGGTGATGAAACCAAAATTTTCCACTGCTTAATTTTGCATTATTTACTTTTCCTATCATTTGCTTTGCTGGGAAGCAGGTGAGATAAAGCAATTTGAAACTGGACTCCTCCAGTAGCAACAACCTCCGCCTCACCTCACCTCTGGAGTGGAATTTTCCAGTTCTGCTCCAGTTTTATATTTCGTCCCTTGACATTGACATTGAAACCACATTGGAATTGATTTTAAGATTTTTCTGACTTGCTAAATTTTAAGCTCTTGGAAATGCTCGAGAGATTTCCGTCTGATTATAATGAATTTTCATCTTTTTATGCTAGGTTATGGTTACTATTTTTTACCAGCTCGACCTTCAGCGTCTATTTTGCTGGCTGTTGCTGGGTTGTAATACTGGGCGGGTAAGAGGGTGAAAAATTATGCTTAATTTAACAGGGAGCCCGTGAGTGTTACTACTAAAAGATTGACAAGGACACTCCTCTTGTTTTTGTTTTGATTTTTTTGTGTTGGACGATGATGGGTGAGTGATGATGATGAGCAGTAGAGAAATCTAGTTCCATGGGAAAATCCCATAAGCGAAAATCCCCAATGTAAAAATCCGCAATATACGGAAATCCCCAATATGCGAAAATCCCCTACATGTAAAAATCGCTTATTCCGGAAAGTACGGAACGCATCCAAGGTAAGTAGTCCTTGCATATTTTTCGTTACGGTAGGTAAATAGGGCTAATTTATTGTCGCTACGTAACGTTGAAAAGGAATCAAATTTTCGTTTTCAACTTGTAATTTTTGAGAGAGTTCCACATAGGAGTTCACATCAGGGATTTTCACATAGGGAATTTTCACATAGCAGATTTTCACAATGAAGAATTTTTTATAAGGTATTTTTTGGGGGGATTTTCACCTGTCACTGCGAAATCTATTATAGCATCTTCCAGTGCGAAATTCCTTGGCAAAAGACAATGCGGTTATTATGACTGTAGAGAATAGCAGTCTAGAATTCTTATCAGCAAATTGAGATTCAGTTGGTCTGACATATTCGAAAAATCTAAGAGCACGTCCTGGGCAGTTAGCTCAGGATGCTTTCTTCGTCCCTATTCTTGAAAACTGGGAACTGGCTGGGAATTGGAACTGGAGTAGTAGGTGCTCGGGCTCTAGCTACTTCGCCAACTAGCAACAAGTATGATCCCCCTGTTTTTTATGAATTCAAGTATAATTTTTACATTTTTTTATTCAAATTGAATAATTATAGGCGTTTTAAGCTCGTAATTGTTGGAGGTGGGACCGGCGGATGCGCAATGGCAGCCAAGTTTGCATCCAAGCTACCTAATTCTGTTGCTGTCATCGACCCATCTGATGTAAATAGATAAGAAAATATTGAAGATGAATCCCAATTGAAGACACTACTCTGTGCCTTAGATGCACTACTACCAGCCAATGTGGACATTTGTAGGAGGGGGAATGAAAGCATTTGAGGACAGTGGGAGACCAATGAAGGACGTTCTCCCGAAGGGTGTAGAATGGATCAAAGAGAAAGCTATAGAATTCAATCCCAGATCAAACTCCGTTAAAATTGGGAATGGACAGAGGATTGAGTATGATTACCTTGTGGTCGCTACTGGGATAAGGCTAAGGTATGAAGAGGTGAGTCCGCCCTTCCCAAAAAATTTTAAGTAATTTTATTTTACTCGTTCATTAACCCAGCTTGCCTTAATTATGAACTCTCGTTTTCATCTTTTCATCTTTATGAAATTTCAATTTTGTTTTATACAGGGTGTTGAAAGTTCATTTCCTCAGTGAAAGCTTTTCACTTTTTTGAAATTCACTCAATCGATATATCGAGAATATTTTTTCAACAATTTAACTTCAATTAATTTAGCTTAAACCTTAGCGCATTGATTGCTGAAGTCGTCCTGCTAAAAAGTAAATCAGAAATATGGGTTTTTTAAATTTTAAAAGAGTGAAAAACTTTCACTGAACAAATTAATTTCAAAGACCCTGTATTGTTGTAGATCAAAGGACTACCGGAGGCTTTTGACACACCTGGAGTTTGTTCCAATTACTCCCCGCTGTATGTGAAAAAAACTTTTGAGGCCTTAAAAAATTTCCCAAAAGGTGAGAAATTAATTGGGCCTGATTCTTCAATTTAATTAAAATTCCTTTGGATCTGTAGGAGGAACAGGGATTTTTACAATGCCAAACACAGATGTGAAGTGCAAAGGTGCTCCCCAAAAAATTCTTTACATCGCTGAAGATTATTTACGGAGGGTAAGTAAATTAATCCCTTAATTTCTCATACCCAATTTCAGGAAAACAGTCAAAATTAAGGTTATCTAATTTTACAGCATGGAAAACTTGGTGACTCTCGTCTACTTTTCAACTCTGCACTCGGTGCGCTCTTTGGATCGAAGCCCTACGCAGAAGCTCTCTGGAAAGAAGTCAAAAGTCGACCCAATATCCAGGTCAACCTGAGGACAAATTTAGTAGAAGTCATTCCCAAGGAAAGGAAAGCAATTTTCCAGAATATGGACCAACCAGAGAAGTACACGACATTAAATGTAGTTAATATTTAGAAAATGGTTGGGAATCGATCACCTAAAAATCATGAAAAAATATTTCAGTTCAACCTTCTTCACGTCACACCTCCCCAGTATCCGCCGGATGAACTGAAGGGTGAGCTCACGGACCTCCAGGGATACCTTGATGTTAAGAAAACAACGCTGCAGCACACCAAGTTTGAAAATGTCTTTGGTGTTGGAGACTGCGTAAACTCACCCAATTCCAAGACAGCTGCAGCTATAGGTAAACCAGACCTTGTCTTTTACTTTTCGACTTGTATTTGTAGTTTTCAAAGCATTTTACAGCATATTTCGTTTTTGAAATTTTTAAGCTGCTCAAGTAGGCGTCGTCGCATCAAACTTGGATTCTGTGATGAACAAGAAAGAACCAAAGGTGAGGACACCTCATCTTCGATCTGTCGCATTTTTTTTTTCTTCGGTTTCGGTTGGGTTTTCTTTATTTCAGAGGTTCTACGACGGCTATGCATCCTGTCCACTCATTTTGAGTAATCGAGCATGCATGCTTGCAGAATTCGATTTTGAGGGGGTACCACTGGAAACATTTCCATTTGATCAAAAGAAGGGGAGGAGGAGCATGTTTTACCTAACAAAGGAAGTTATGCCGGTTCTCTACTGGAAATTTTTGCTGAATGGATACTGGAATGGACCGAAGGTAGTTAGAAAAGCGTTGCACCTGGGCATGGGACGCTGACTAATTTAAGTTAAGCTCTAGAAAATTATTCTCATTTAGTTGGGTTTTGCTTACAAATAGTTAAATTAATAGAACATTGCTCTGATTTTTTCAAATACCGGCTTTTTAAAAAAATTTCCGCTTTCATGCGGAGTAAAAACATTTTTTAAAAAATAAAATTCTAGTTTAAAGTGCGAGCAAGGGAAAGGTCAGGCCAAATGTTATAACCATCAACAGCTTTAGATCTTCTCTAATCTCACTACTCTCGCTTAAATCAATTCAGTCTAATTAAACCCGTTTAAAAAACAAAATTTCGAAACTAAATTTTTTTTTAAATTTTGAGCAAACTTTGAAATTTTCAACATTGAATGGGAATGCCCATATATATGGTCATAGCTTCAAACATCAAGCATCGCAAATATCGCTCTTTATAGGAGAAATAATTTTCTTAAATTTTACATAAAATTCGAACAAGCTTATTTTTAGTTTTGCGCTTTGCGTATGATAAAAAATATGCGAGCCGGTCGGTAAGAGGAAAAAAATTCCTGTTACTTTCAACATTGAACAAGGCTATGGATTTTTGATTTGAGTTGTTTTTCGTTATATAGATGACAGGCAGGGAGGCAGAGACCTTGGATTTTCTAAAAATAAAACATGCAGATTTTAAAAATAAAAACAGACCTACTGGAGACTAGTCTAAAATCTGCGTTCATTTCGCCAAAGGTTCAAGTTTACAGTTCTCAAATTATGGAGCCTCACAAAGGCTTCCAGAAATCATCCACTCAATTTTACTGTTCTATTAAATTGTTAGCATTCCACTTAATTCTTCTGGCCATGGTCTCCATTTATTTCAAATCGACTGAAGGTAAGAGCCTTGTACAGAGTACAGCCGGCATTCATCATCCTTTCCTTAATTTTTTATTTTGTCTAATCAGGTCGAAGATGCTATTCCTGTTCCACTGCAAATGATTTCGAGCTCTCTGATTGTTTGTACATTGTTCCGGAGAACGTAACAGAAAATTGGAGTAACGTCAGTATTGTCCACTGTCCTTTTTACTGTACAATTCGCCGACAGGAGTACGCCGACGCTGCAGGTATAGAACAGGCAGAACAGAATCTCCATTTCCAAAGGATGGTTGGTGTATCCTACAAGACAAGAAAAAAAAAATTTCTTCAAAAATCGAAAGTCTATGTCTCGAAAACCAAGGGGTGTTGCCTGCAAAATGGTTTCAATCCGCCACTGTTCTTTGCTCCGAACAAAAGAGGTTAGAGACTTTAGCATAGGCGACATTTCCTTATACGAAAATTTGATTACGTCCCCTTTGGCCTAAAATTTTGAGAACTGGGATTCTGGCAGTCATTCTTAGTGAAATTCACGGTCATGATGGCAAAAACTGCCAGCGCAGGCGTCCATTTTACAGGCAGTTGGGCCAACCCCTAGGAATCCGTTTCGGCTCCCGGAATTTAGATCTGCGAAGAAAACATTTTTTGCCGTCTTACAGGGTACCATCCTTTAGTTCATGTCTATTTGTTTATTTGTTTTAACGGGTGATCAAGAAGAAATTGTGACAACAGTAAATCGACTTTTAAATGCCTAAGACTTAATTATTTAGCAAATTTAAAGGCACCATCGTATTCTACGCTTAATTTTACGTTAGGCAGAGTTGACCATCAATTTGGTTTAAGAAACGTCTTGCGTCACTGCTCGATTGAAGTCGACGGTCCCGGAATTCGCTTTGGACGCCTTATGAGAAAACTCTGCCACATCCAAACTTTTGCCTGCTGTCCTAACTGGGAATCTTAATTTTTTTATCAACTGCGGAGTTCAATTCCAAAGCCCTAAGCAAATAAAACTTTAGGATACCACAGAAGTTAAAAAAATTGCAATAGGAAGATTGGAACATTATGGAAAATTTCCAATCCAGCAGAATATTCCCATAAGGCGTCCAAAGCAGATTTGGGCACCCTCGAATTCAATCGAGCAGTGACGCTAGACGTTTCCCAAACTAAATTGATGCTTAACTCTACCTAACGTAAAGCGTAGAATACGATGGTGCCCTTGAAATTTGCAAAAAAAAATTGAATTTCAAGCATTTACAAGTCGATTTACGGTTGTCACAATTTACAGCATAGTGATCACCAGTGAATTAAAATACGCTGTCCTCGATAATCTGAATGCTGTACTTGTATTTTTAGCATTTTTTTTTCATTTTTTCTGCAGGTGGTATCAACTACCTGAACCGGAGCTGCGAGGAGGAGAAATTAGATGAAGCATTCGCGAGTGGATACTTTGTTACCTATCTCCGCTCCTGCAAAAGTGACCTCTGCAATTCAGGCGATGGGATTTCTAGTAAGAGAGTGAAAAACTTGAAATTAATCCAAAGAATCAGGCCTGATTTATTTTTTACCAGGTCTAAAGGATTTACCTGAAGACGAGGATGACGCTGATGAGAGTCTCCTTGAGTTGGGGTACCCTGAATCCAGCTTCAGCGATTCCTTACCCCAGAATTCTGTCTTCTCCCTCCTCTTTTTCATGTTCTTAAAGCATTTTCTATTATCCTAAATGAATCACACATATTTTTTTTTTACAAATAATACAAACAGGGCACAGATTTGTAGAAGTTATCGCTGTGCTTCCTGCGACAGTTACTGTTTATCTAATCATAATGACGTCGGATCAGCGGATAAGATTAGGCTGGCAAAAGCTTTTCTGAAGGCAGCAAACCGAACGGTCCTTCATTTAGCTAGGATACATTCAGGCTTTTCTTTTTCTTCCGATTAAAAATCAGTGCAAGTAATGAAGTTCACATTCACCCTTGGAATCCTCTTAACTTGCGCTGCCAGTTGGATCGCAGGTAAAAATTCACAAAACAGATTTTCCGATCCAGCCATGACTCTTAAAATTTTAACCCTAATAAATATTAGGGTCAAGGCGGGTGATTGTGATCACGTCGGGTGATTGTGATCACCCGTTTTTCACTTATTTAAAAGCGGTTTTCCGGAAAGTCAAAATACGGAACCTTTAGTCAAGAGTCGGAACTAACGGTTCCAAATTTTCACTTCCC
>JABASM010000994.1:0-17151 GCA_019776545.1 Brachystomella parvula | reverse complement strand
GAACCTTGAGTCCTGCCTTACGAACTTTCGTTCTGCGAACATGTCATCACTATGACAACTCTCCTTTTAATTGTACACCACTGCCCCACCCCATTCCATTATCATCAGGAGATTGTAGTCTAAGAGCCTTAATCCTCTTCAGAATGGATGTCCAATCACCCATCCTCTCCTCACTTTGATTCTGATTGTCCTAAAGCCTAGGATTTCTTCAAGTGCTTTTCAAGTGAAAGCACGTAGGTCCGTCTGGTAGAATCGATACTGGAATTATTCGTGGTCAGGTCATACCTCCTTCCACCACCCAAAAACGCAATAACAACGGAGAAGGTTTCCTCATTTCTTCATTAACCCCATTTGCCCTGATCAAAAGCATAAGGCTTTCTGCTAATGTTTATTTATCGCTAAAAGCAGGATGAGGTGATGAAGCTGTCAATGTCCCCCCTTCAAGATTTTATCCAATTTTCTCTGAACAAAGCTTAAAGTATCCTGAGTGCCACACATTGCGACAAAAAAAACAAACAATGCTCTCTGGATTGGTATCGACTCATCATTCTGTTAAAATGAATTATAAACTTGCGGAATCTAGATTATTCTGCTCATCATTCTCAGAATTTGAGAAAAAACTTCGATTGCCACGGATAAAGAGGGCAAGCGTTATCTTTCATTTAAACTGGTTTCACAAAAGCAAAAGATGATTTGAGAGAAAAAGCTCATAATTTTGTACTATGATACCGACGTAGCCGACTTTCACCGAGTTTTACATTAAAATGCTTTGCCCTGAGGAAGAGGAAGCCTCTGCAAAGACTTAATAAATTTGTAAGCGAATAATTTCTTTACTCTACTCTGTATTTATTTGAAGTGCTCCGAAGGTCGTACGCCGGAATACCATTTGTTTTCTTTTACTTAAGCATACACACACAACCCTCGCGTAACGAATGAAACACCGTTTTCCTAGGGCGAGTTTCGCCCTGGTCATGGTTCTAATAAAATGAGAACATGAGGATTGAGGAAATGATACTCACAATACTAGAACTCACAAATCAACGTTGATTTGCATGTTTTCGTGTTGTTTTTTTTTTTTTTTTTCAAAGTGAATCATACAGAACAAAAAAAAAGTAATTATTACTCTTGAAAATGGACAGGATAATAATATTGACGGATCTAGCATTAATACAGACGTTTTAGAAAGAAGCTGATTCGAGCTTGAGTGAAGGGGAGGTAGAAAAGGGTGGTTTTGGGAGAGTGAAAGCAGGGGGCAAAGTAGTCGAGTAGGAGGAATTTTAATTAGTAGAAAGAAAGTCACCAGAACAAAGAAATCATCAACAGGCTCAGATAACATATGCCCCGCTTATGATAATCATAGTAAAACTAATGTCTATGTCCAATGAGGATCACCATTCGCTTCTCTCCTCCGAAAGATGCCATTAGCATTTCTCCATTTATATCGTACGCTCGGCTCGGTGTAGTAATATCGGAAGCCCATGGCTGCAAAAAAGCTACCCTGGAAACTGAAAGTAAAGTATGTCTAAGAACTAAAGAGACAAATTTGAGGCGGCAGTTAAAAATAGACTCTTTAGAATAACTTAACGTTTGAAAAGCCTAAAATATTCAACTTTTCGTGTAGTTGTCGAAAATGGTTTCATTCATTCTTAAATCTTCATTTTTAAAAATATGGCAGCAAAAATACGAAAATTTTTTTTTTTCTCAGTTTTCAGACTGCAAATTTCATACTTTAGGCTGCCACGGATTCAACAGTAGAAGTCCAGGGGTCTATGAACACATTTTCAAAAACTGCTCGAAAAGGCAAATATTATAGGCTATTTACTTGTTCAAATATCTCAACTTTAACGATTTGTACTCCTCGTCCCAACTTCGCGCCCCTTGCTGTAATACCCTCTGCACAAGAATTTCAAGCAAAGCGCAAAAATTCCAGTTTCTTTATCAGGATGCCGTTATTTCAAAAATCGGTGTTCAAGGGTGATTTTCAACATCTACTTGAAAAGTTGTACAATTTAGGCTATTTAGATGTTGGATTACATCAAAGGGTCTACCCGTATCTTTCGTTTGAATATCGCGACTTTGAGCATGAGCATGACTCCATTTTCCCAAGACTGCTGGGTTCTTAGGAACGCTATGATCTCGCGATTTGAGTTACGGCTGGTGTAAGCGAAATATACGCCTAAAAATTCGTAATAAGGCGTTGGATGGCGTAATGATGAATTTTTAGGTAACCACCAGATGAAGCGAATTTGAGACAAAAGAGGCAATACTATTTAGTCTCGGCAGTGCCCTAAACTTTTAGGGAGATTTCCAGAAAGAACAATACAAATTAATTCTGATCGTTTCGGTAATTGCCATACCCACCTTTAAAAAATTGAGATTTATTGGGTCGTTCAGAGTAGGGTGCGTAAACCAACGGTTTGTTTGTTGGCGAAGCCAACAAACAAACAGTTTACGCACCCTGGTTCAGAGAAAGTTTACGGACAAAAAAAAACACATGGAAAATTTTTAGGTACCATACGCAAATTACGTAACAGAAGATGTAATGAATAAGGAACTTTGCTCGTTGACTACCATTTCTATTACCAATTTAAAGTGTGCAATGTGCATATTGTTAAGACAATTTTAAGAGCACGTCACCCTTTAAGAGCCCAGAGACCAAGCAAACCTTGTCTAGATACGCTGATGGAGATCATGATATGAGCTGGGCTTAGCGTTTCAAGAAAAACCATTGTCAGTTTTAAACTACTAGATATTTCCAAGGGAGACGAGATCCAGCTATTTAGCCATACAGAAAGCCGAGGCATTATTATTGCAGGATGAGAAATCAAATCAGGCATTATCCTAGCGCAAAAAAGGAAAAAAACTATTTCCTTATATTTAGTCTTTTGTCACACAAAGAAAAGGAATCCAAATTCAATTTTGCATTTCCACGTCTTCGGATCCATAATCTGAGGTGAGAAATAGGTCTCTAATATTTTTTGACAGCTCTGTTTGTAAGTTATGTACACATGAAAGACGATGGGAATTCCGTCCTTTAGTTGCAATGACTTTCCCCAGAAACACGAAATATTAGATCAGAACAAGCCTAGAATTGAACTTTCAAAATATCTGCCGGTGTAGTTATGGGGTAGTTGGGTATAGCCCACTCTCCACGGAGGTGAGATCCTGTAAGAGAAACGAGGAGATACCGGTACAAGTGGTGGGAGAAGCTCAGTGGCGAGAGCACTATCCCGGATAGCTAGAGGACGGGGGTTCGATTCCCTCACCCAGTATCCCACTTTTACCGGTATGGGGGGTCGTTGTTCTCTATATAGTAGGAAATACTCTATCTCCTGAAAAAGTTACTGGGGAGTATTTTTTCACCAGAGAAAAGTTAATCCACCAGTAAGTTTTGACTAAGACAAAAGTCAATGCCCTCGGGAAAAAATTAATCCCTTTCCCAAATTTCTTTTTTGCTTTTAAGAGCTGAAAATTTGACCTTCTGCCAAACAAAGAAGTCGATTGTTCTTAATTAGGACAAAAGTCGAAAATAAACTGAAAATATGGAAAATGATCGTTCAGGTTAACGCTGTTATTTTTGCTTAAATTCATTCCGTTTCTGTAGATATAAAAAAGGCAGCATCTGCGCCTTACTTCTGATTATGAAGCGATTTTACTAGTGTGAAGTTTAAAGGATGACGCAACAATAACATTACGAAAGGTGCCCCGTACAACTTTATCAGAAATCTTGCGGCCTTAACTCAGTTTAACGTAGAATCGATTGGTCAAAACCATTTTTCTAAATTCGAATTGGTTTAATATCAGGAGGTCACCAAAAGTCAGCTCCTTGACCTCAGGGATTTCCGAAAACAAGCACCAAATTTTGAACTAATCGACTCACTCCGTGACAAAAAACTTATCCGCATTCCAAACAACTTAAGGTTTTCTAATTAGTCATAAAACGCCCGTCGAATTCAAACTTTTCTGAGATACTAGTTTTTTTTTATAAAAACCAGGCGTGACAAAAAAATTATCCAGGTACCCCTAATACAAAAATTTTAAGGCACAAATCCCAAAACTATAATTTTTTAATTACTGTGTATTAGTACAATGGTTGAAAAAACAGTGTTTAACTATTTTCATGAATTAAAAGCAAAACAAAAGATTTTGACAATCTTTAGAGAAGAGGGATTAATTTTTTCCCGAGGGGATTGATTTTTGTCTTAGTCGAAACTTACTGGTGGATTAACTTTTCTCTGGTGAAAAAATACTCCCCAGTAACTTTTACAGGGGAGTGACTTTTGACTGCTACACCGGTGCTTAGAAAAGATCCTTTCTAGCCTTTCTAGTTTCAGTTCATAATGTGGTATTGGCTTCGTGCCACGAGATTAGAAATACGCTGACTTTTTTCAAGTTATAATGCTGCTAAAAATCGAATTTTCTTTTTCTTGAACCACCTTCAAAAATAAGATTACTTTTGTGAAGCTTATTTTTGATTTTTTTTTATTCGTTCGCTGAGGAGGATTTTATTTTACCTTCCGGGAGAACGCAGGCTGCGTGAAATTAGAAATACTAGAAGTGCAGAGATACTGGAAAAGAGCAAGAGAGTCGTGTAAAACTGAAGCTTTTCCCAGGATGACTAAAAGGAGAAAATATCTAAATTAATCCGCGGTCTCCCACAGGCTGTTAGACTTTCACATTCTACAAAATTTTTGTAGGACTTTCTGATTTTATCTAACAGCTTGCTAATCGCTTCCTTAGTTTTCAGCAACCCTGCGGCATTTAATAATTTTGCCTATAGCTGGAACTTCAGACATCTAAGCACAGTTAGCATCTGAACTAAAAATATCCGTGTAATAGAGTTTGAACTAATGGACTCGACACCCACTTCCACAGAGCTGGCTAACTAAAAAGGAAGTGCCGAGGCTGAGTGGAGACTAGGATCTCTACGCAGATCAAAAGGGGTTAGAAGAATAGGGTGATGAACAAACAACAGGTGCTCCTTCCCTCCCTCGTCTCATCTTTAATCCTCCTCACTTTAATCCATCCACTTATTGATACTCTACTCTCTCCGCCAACTACAAGGTCCTTATCCTTAAGTGATTGTAACTTTCACCAATCTCATTGAAACTCCCATGAGAAAACTTTCTCCAAACCACTTGAGTATAAGAGCCCTGTATAAGAATTGTGAAATAAAAGGAGGATCACTGTCCTCAAGTTGGAAACTCAGGATAACTTTCACTTTTTTTTCTCTCTCTGAGCTGTCAGTCCAAACAAGGAGAAGAAAATTTAAAGGCTCTATAATCCATTCCTAGAATCTGAAAGCCTTTTATCCAATGTGAGAAATGATTATCATGAACTTCACGCCTCAGACTTACGCCTCGTAGATCTCTGCTTCCCACTGCTGCTTTATAAAACTTTGCTCACTCAGCAACTACTACTAGCGGCGAAGTAGCCTGCAATTTCGGAGAGAGCAGAGAACACTTTCTCTGCCTCTTCCACTAAAACCTTTCTCCTAATTCCTTCTCCACCTCTTTTCCCTTTTTATAATTCCCATTCAACTTGAAAACCATTTTCCTTTTTTTCTTTTCTTTCTACTAATTACTGAACATTGATTCAAGAAAATCTGAGCTTCGTTTTTCCATATAGCGGATTTCAAACTTGAAGAAAAAAATTACAGGGATCCATCCGAGCATGCTTTTGAGGATTTTAATTAGGCTAACAAAGTTTTTTGTTCTTACCCGAAAAATATTTAGTCCATCGCCTTCCCGTGATTTGCAGCGGAGGCAGGGGGTCGAGATCTACTGTTATTTACTTCTCTAGGAGAGCCATTCTTCTTCTCGTAATAATCTACATTCTTGGGAAGAGTAATAAAAGGGCATGGATTAATGTTTACTTTTTTCTTCTGCGGGGGTGTAAAAAAAAGTTCTGCAGGCAAGGCTTAGTGTGCTTGCGTTACGAGGAGTATTTGGATCCTATTGCATAACCCGAACGGATTGCTCACCTTGTAGTTATTTTAGAGCTGAATTAAAATGCTTGTACGAAAACGTTCTAAGTTTAAGCCAATAAGTTCTAAGCGGTAGCCAAAAAAAAAATAGGTAATGGGGTAAATCAGTTCCTGACCTGTTTTTAGTAGATTTCCCGGGGAAGAGGAGCAACGTGTCAGGGGGAGGAAGGCCTCGGATGGACTGACGACTCTAATGCTCCAAATGCCAGAATAAATGCCTTTCGATCTCACCGAAGAGCAAAGGAAGAGTACCTAAGAATTCTAGTGGATTTGAGTGTGAAAGAAAGAGATGAGAGAGAGAGAGAGAGGAATGGAATGATGAAAGGAGAGTTGAAGTCAAGCGGGTGCGGTGGTGGTTCAGGAGAAAGCATTTTCTCCAATATAAAAAAGCAAGGTATAAAAAGTGAGTGGAAAGAGAATCCTGACTCGACGTGCGCCGTCTGTGTATTGGAAATATAAAAAAGCTTTTTTTTTATTCTTTCGAAAAGGAGATGAGAAAAAAAAAGTTTGAGGAGCTTTTAGGTGGACTTGAATGAGTGAAAGTTAGTGAAGATGAGATGGAATCTGGTGGACGAGGAGGAGGAGGAGAGAGAGAAAGTGGAAGAGATACGAAGCCAAAGACTCTCTTTCCTTTTTTTTATGAGTTACATCAAGAGAAAGTGAGTAGTAGGTAACACAACATTCCCATTCACTTCATCTGTCTTCTTAGGTTGAGAGAGGAGGAGAAATGTACGTGTAGTTCCTAATGGTGAAAGCATCCTCCCTCTGATTCTGAAAGGTTCTCAAGGGAGAAAGCCAAGAAAACCCAGACCCACTTGTTGATTGATCTCCCGCTCGAATAATGGGGAAAGAAGAAAATACTTTCTCCTTCTCTTTTGTTAACTGAGTCTTCTTCCAACTTACTTCATCTCTTTCTACTTTCTCACTCATAAAAAATCCTTGAGAACATAAATCATGTAAACAGTTTACAGTACTCAACAACTCACTTATATTCATAAAAAAACCCAGACCCCATGGAAGCCACCTGTTTTCCATCCTATTTTAGCTCTAAAGAAAAGTCAGTCATATTCATTTCCTTTAATTTTCTTATCGCTCCTCTGAAAATACCCTGAGAAAAGAAAATATAGGATTTACTTCGGGAAAGTCTAATTTCGAGATCGAGGTGTATGCAATGTTTTTAACACATCATGTTTATTACAGCAATTTTCATGGAACTGATATCCGCTCTCATAAATCTTGGCATTTTAACGGCCGGCCTATCATTCATAAGTCTATGTCGACAGCGCTTGATTTCTAATGCCAGGTCTGCGTCTGGATTATAACAGAAGTAAAATTGGAGTTTTTTTTTTGTATTGCAGCACTCAAAAGGTCAGCGTGTACTTTCTACACCACCGGCACACCACAAATAGAAATTCCTTGTAAAGTTTCTCCGTAAAATACCATTTTTGTTAAAATGATACGAATTGAAACTATAATAAACTCAACAACAACAACAAACATTTGCTTCGACTGCATTTTTTTTTCAAATTTGCTTTAATTTCGTCGAGATTCAAAAAAGAATAGGTTTTCTTTCTATTTTTAAAGCGAAGAGCAAAGGAAAAACGATCTGCAAAAAGCTGAGAAAATAAAGCAAAAAGAAAATTAGGCCTGTATCAAGTAGCTGGAAATGCTACGTTGTTGAACGGATTCAAGAAATTAAAAAGGCTGAGCCTTGCCAATGGTCAGCTTTTTTGGACTCAAAATGATGCTTCTAACCAAGGATTTAATTTTTTGGATGAAACCGGCCTAAATGGTTAACTGAAATGTAAGAGGACATGGGAAGTTATTAATGTAGAGTGGATGATCCAGTCGTTGTCTGCCAGTGATGGGGACAAGCTGATGACGCTGGAAGAGGATGAAGTGGTCTTACTAGTTGAACGGGGCTCGTCTCCAGGGCCTTTCTTTTCGACGATCTCGTTTGCCAAACCCCTCCTTGACTCATCCAAACTGACACCTCAATATGGTTTTCTGTCAAAAACATTCTCCGTGTCTTCAGTCATGCAAAAAGAGGTTCACTTTGAACCTGACTAATTGAATTCTATCTTCCTTCCTCTTCCTTCACCCAATTATGATCCAATAGAAAAAAAAAACGCTTTTCTTCTCTCCTCTTTCTCTATTATGATATTCGAATGATGACGACAGCATCAGGTTCAGGGTTCATGTCGAATTCCCAAATCTCAATCACTGCCCTGCTCCTTCCGAGAAATAAGGCAAATTATAACACCACTTTCTATTCCAGTATCGCAGTCCTGGATCCAGAAAATGTGCAAAGCTAGTATGTAGAATTTCACAAGCCCGAAAAATGTCTGCTGCAAAAAATTGAATATGAGGAATTTTCACTGCTAGACTGGAAGCAGATGCATCACTTTTACCAAATTACAGGGCTGAAATTGGATGGTTGGCAAAGATAAGAGTAGTTTATAGGAACCAGAAAATTTTAACTAAAAATTAAATACTATATGCCTAACCTTAAAGCTAATTTTAACAATGTGAAGCTTTCGGACGTTACATCGTTATAATCCCTGAAGAGGAAGAGCTTGACAAGGTCGTGAAAGTTTCATTGGAAAAAGATGAAAAGCTGGGCTCGAAGTGTTTGATTCATTTTAGGAAATCATTGCTGGCAAGGAATGATAAATGAGAGCAATTTTATGGAGGCTGCTTTCCCTAAAAAAAGAAATATATACAGACGTCTAAAATAAACTAGAGAAAACACATTTATCACTCTGACCACCACCTTCTCCCCTACTTGCAGGCCTTACGGTTTATTATACCTCCAGTTCACGTCAGTACTGGCGCTGTACACAGCAGAAGTTACTTGTATATCCGTATATCTTCTCTAATGAAACCCAAGTCTCAAGTCTTTTGCTAATTCTAGCAGGAGAAATTAGATTAGACTCCTCGTGTTTGGAGAATCCTGAAATTGCGAGTTAATTTTCTTAAAGATTAAGAATTAATTTGAAGCTAACTAAAAGTCTGCCTAAGGTTTTCTTCTTGAAAAACTTTCACCCCTGCTTTTCGAGGTTTTCCGATTCCAGGCACAGAGGTATGAGAGAAAGTGAGGACGCCACGGAATTCTGATTGTGATGAGACTATAATGACGTTCATGGTCGGAAGAAAAGCCTTCCTCCTAATTTTAATATTCTGGATCTTGAGAATCCTGACTGGAATTGAGAAGGAGTCAAGAAGCGCCTTAGGATTATAATGATGACGAAGGGGGACGACAAGATCCTACTCCTAGCACTTCATTCATCAACGGAAACAGTCCGATCTGACTCCTTGATGAATTTTGCAAATTGCAAATAACTCCATCTCCGCAAGAAGCAAAGGCGATGCATATAGGAGCCATTCATTCTTCAAACTATTTCTTGAGCGGTTGGGAGCACTCCAATTCTGAAAGGCGCAGAGCGCATCAAAATACCAATTGGATCATAACCTCCTCTACTTCACTTTCCTTGACGAAATATTCAGAAGGAAAAAGAAGAAAAGGAAAAGGAAGAAAGCGACTAGGAAAAATTTAATTTAGAACCGAAAGGAAAGAGAGTGAAGACTCATTCAAGGGGAAGTTAAGGAGAGAGAACTTGCTTTCCATTTCCATTACCGAGGGAGAAAATGAAATGCCAAACATATTTGAAATTACTCGGGCAGAGTAATGGGAAGCTGGGAACAATGGACGAATGAAAACTGGAAGAAGAAAATCAAATGTGGTATGATACGGCCGTATTCTGCAATGAAACACGACAGGAGGTTGCGTTAGGCCAGATCTAATTCCAACTACAGCCTCTCTGGATTTGATGGTCAGGCGTGTCAGATAGGACTGACAGTTTTATCACCCAAAACAAAAATGATTAAAATCTCATTTCAACTTCATTTCCCAGAAAATATTATTAATTGTGTTGTATGAAAAAAAAACAATATATAAATTGCTCATGAATGACCTATGGGGTAACTGGAATCGCTGGGAGGGATAATGAAGAAATTTCTCTAAAGGAAGGTATTACTACCTTCTGATTCCAAGTGTCTTCCTTCTCGGCTTCCCTCCATCTCCTTTGCCAGAATCACTTGAATCTAGTTTACGTTTGACTTGAGAAGTTCGAACTGCGGAAGCCGGCAGGGGAGTTGGGCGGAATCCATGAGGAACGCTGCTGAGAGGTAACATTTCATCATCATCCTCTTCCTCTTCTTCTTCCGTAGTAGCTGTCATTCGATTTAGGTGTCCTGTGATTGTCTTGCTCGTAACTGGGCTTCTATCTGAGTAGCTCGCGCTAGGGCTTTTAGAATTTGTTCCTAATCCACTGGGACTAGAGATATCAATTTCTTCAATGTCTGTGTCATCAGGATCCACCATGAAGCCGTTTCGAGCAATCTGGGCCCCACCAGAAACTTTCGCTTTCTTCACAGGTGCTTGTCCAGAACGCTCAGGAGTACTACTAGTGTTTTGTCTCTTCGAGCAGAGCGGATCAGGGCGCAAAAAAATATTTTGTGATCCTTGAGATGAGTTGACAGGATTTTTTGTGCGTTCTTCCCTTTCAGTATTTCCTGCTTCCTGTCGGGAAGTATTGCCGGTAGCAGACCTGAGAGAGGAGAACCCAGGACTCAAGGCAGACTCTCCCTCACGAATGCTTTCAGAACGTGTAGTTTTGAGGACATCAGTAGATCTGCGAGATGCTGTAATGATAATGGAGGACGCTCTTTCAGCCCGGGCTGATTCAAGGATTTTGGCTGAAGTTTGCGACATAACGATGGGACTCAATGACCGCTCCCGATCAGAATCACTGCTTTCATCCACACGTGTAGTAGTTTCATCTGGGAATGTCTCAGAAGATATGCCGGCACCCGTGCGCTCCTTAACTGAAGCTCGTGTAGTGCTGAGGACATTGGATGACCTCTGAGAATCGAAAACGATTATAGGACTCATCGAACGTTCCCGGTCATCGGTCCTGTCCCTTCCCACTTCCATTCCGGTTCCCTCGGTGCTAGATTTTGATGTGATCGGCCGAAAGCGAAAGGCCTTTGCAGCTCCTCTTACAGGAGTTTCTCGGTTTTTTGAGCAAAGTGGTCCAGGACGTGTGTTAGGAATGACGCCAGACATACCAGGTGTCATGGAAGTACTTGGAGGAGAGGGTGGAGGGGAACTCTCTGGAGTTGAAGGCGGTGATGAAATTAAACGGCGAAAGGATTCATTACTTCGAGAAGCCCCATTTCCAGTAGCTCTCGGAAGTTGTGACGTGATGGAAACGCTCGAGGCTGCCCGCCTGACAGACTCTGCCCCTCCGTTTGAAGTGCTGCTTAGCGTTTCATCCTACAACCATTCACGGTTGTAAGCTTTCGGTATTGTTTTCATATAAATTTTTTCACTTACCGATTCCTTTGCAGGTCTGGCACTTTTCGGTTGACCCCGTATATTGTTGGTACTTGGACCAGGTCGAGCACGACTTTTCTTTGGCACAGGTTGTTGAGTTTCATTGTTATCTTCATCCTCAGCTCTGTTGCCTGTATCTGGAATCTTGTCATATCTGAATCTGAAATCCCGTGCACCGCCCAAGCGCATGCCAGTCAAAACGTTAACCTAGAATGCCAAAAAAAAACTTAATGTGAGTTTGACGCTAATACTATATTTTTTCTTTGACTACCTTTGTCTTCCGATTAAGTGCAATGAGCTGCTCCTCATATTTTGAAATGCTGTAAACCAGAGCTGGAATAGTCTTCGTATCTTTCGCAATATAGAACTTTGCAGTTTTCTTTTTTTTCTCAGCACTATCTTCTAACGCTTGTCGGCGAATCGTCTGTAAAATGCACAGGCATATTAGTTCGCTCTCAAATACAGTTAGATTTAAAAGAATTAATTACCTCAATGTGCTGGACCATCGTCTCAGCTCGAATTTTAAAATCAGTTCCAACTTCTTTCACCAGTGACTCGAACCTAAAATTACCCGCTATGAAATACCAACCGCCAGACAATGACAAAACTTACGGCTTGGATCGGAAAGCTACACTGGATTTTGTATGATAACTGACAAAACTTTCTGTGAGACCCGTGAGGATGGTAAAAAACTGAACGGAAGTTCTTCGGAGGACTTCTACCCACGGACCGACAGTAAATTTGCTTCGTACGAAGTGGCCTAGCATCTTCATCAGAAAAAACATGACGTTGCAGCAACTGTCTCTCCAGTGTGATGCTTTGTCTACAGAAATTCAAGAAAAAAAATATTTAAAATCTAATAATTTAGTAAAAACAGGAACTCACCATCATCAACATAAACGCAGTTGAGTCGTCCGATAATATCCTTAATCACGCCCAAAGTGCTTTCAATATAAAGGCAGAATTGATGAAGGACGATACAAGCGGTTTTTGGTGTCACCAGCCAACATTGTTCCAAGCCATGAGGAATAGATTTCGGTGTATTCTGGGGAAAGAAAATTGTTTTTGGTAAAATTGGGACAGACTATTTTTAATGTATAGTTCCCTTACTCCGTCAGAGTCCTCCAAAAGAAAATGTACTTGCTTCACGAGGTCAAGAAAATGGTCCGGTGCCATTTCTAATTTAGAGCTAATCGAAATATATGCGCTCAAAATACTTTCTGCATGGCTGGATTGGGGAGCATTTTTTTCATCTTTGTCATCAAAGAAAGCGGAGTCTTCATAGAGAAATTTTGAAAACCAAGACGTTGCCTGTAACGAAAGATTTGACCGTAAAGTTTTTAAGTTCCCGACATCGGGGGGAGCCTACCCTTTCGCTACGAAGTTGAATTCGCAAACTGCATTCAGAGGTGGAAAGCAAAGTAAAATGTACCAAACGACCCATGGGCCGGACTTTGCTTTTTAGGTACAATAGTACCCCGTTTTTCAATTCGCAAACAACTGAAAACACAAAAATGTGTGTTTTTCGGCTGTGAACGCTACTCTTGAAAACACAGATACGTGTTCTTCGCGGCCAAAGGGTAAAGGGATTCAAAATAACTCACCAACTGTAGAGTATTGACTGATTCTGTCGTTAAATCCAACGAAACGATTTCCAGAATTTTGAAAATTGAATTTACAGCCTTTAGATTTTTGTCTTCATTTCGAAGCGAATATTTTTTTGCAGATCGAATCTGCCTTTTGAATTCTTTGAAAAATTTCACGAATAGGTCGTCGTAACTCTGAGATTCAAGGATGACATTGACTGCATACGAAAAAAGGACATTTCAAAGTACACTAAAAATTTGCATACTATAAGGCAAGCTGAGCTTACGAAAGTGGGAAAGCAGAACTTTCCGATGAGAAGCAAAATTTGTGAACAAGTAGGCAATGATTTCTGCAGTAATTTCCAGTCGCTGCTCGTCCACATCAACAACTCTACCTTCCACAGCACTAAGTTCAGTCTCATTGTTAGCAACAGAATCTGGAGTACTAGCTGACTCCTGCCAAAGAACGCTACACAAAGTTATTAGAAGGCGCTGTTCCCGAACTTAATTTCTAGGAGCCTAGAAAACTTACTGAGCAATTTTAGCGAAGTGGGCATTTAAGGCCTTCACATCTTTTTCTCTCTCTTTAAGAGGTTCCTTATGCTTGAGTAAATTCAGCTTCTGTTTCACAATACCTAATAAATAGACTTCGAAATCCACTTTCGACTTGGCGTCTTGTAAAATCGATGCAAGCTGCTCATCTGGATCTATTTCATCCGCACTGAATAGCATAAGGACCATTTAGGATAACCAATCTGGAAACAATGTTCCTAGCTCCTTGACTTACTTGTAAATTTTATGAAGAATCTGACTCACATGCTCAATAGCTGTGATGTGCTCGTACACGAGCTTCTTTGGGGCTAGTTTTTGTTTGGGCAGTACGAAGTCTGATGTTGTGGACCCAGCTCCACTAAGATTAAGGGTGAGCTCATCCGATTCTTCCACAGCATCGTTTTCCTTGCCTTTTTTCTTTGCCTTCCCTTTGCCTTTCTTTCCAGCAGGTGGAGGCTGAAACGACATATGACAAAAAATAAAGTTATATACAGACTTATAAAAAAACGCTTTGAAGCAACCTTTAGCCAATGAGAAATTTCGTAGAACTTTTTGTGGAGCTCCACTAGGTCTGTGTCACTGTAAGGCTTTCCTCCGAGACACAAGTATTCAATAGTGGCCTCAATGGCTTGGAGCAAAAGCATTGCACACTCTGCTTTTACTTGATACGATAATTCAGCTGACTGCCCTGGAGGCAAAATGTGAGCGACGAGCTAATTGAAAGAAACAGTCAACAGCATTAGCCTGTATGCAAATTTTGGATGATATAAGTATGACGGTGACAACTTACTTTGTCAAGGTCGTTGGTCCCAACAAAATGCATGGAGGAAATGATTACTGTTTCCATGAGCTCTGCACATTTCAAAATGCTTGAGGGCGTCTCTTCCGAGAAGTCCCCCTCACTTGTTCCATAGATCTGACGGCTCTTCAAGAGCAGGAAGCACATACACTGGATTAAGTACCCAACCGGC
Organism: Brachystomella parvula; assembly: GCA_019776545.1. Classification (NCBI taxonomy): domain Eukaryota; kingdom Metazoa; phylum Arthropoda; class Collembola; order Poduromorpha; family Brachystomellidae; genus Brachystomella; species Brachystomella parvula. Next base: position 2,658 of record JABASM010000994.1, on the reverse strand, counting down.
TCCTATTTGAAAAACGGTTAGACTCACAAAAAAAAATACAGAGAGTAACTGTGGCCCCACGCTTACAATTATAACCAGTTGACCAACTGAGAACTGGGCAAGTTTTTCAAAACAGAATGAAGGATTAGAAGTTCCTTTTGTATGAATCTGGACTTGAGACTGAACGTGACTGCAAAGGAATGGTATTAACTCCGGGTTCTGACGTGCGACGTTGTAGAGACCTGCAAACCAAATTCCCTCGTTAAACATGGTATTTTTATAAAACAAGAGAAAATTCTGGACAGCTTACCAATATACAAATGCTCCCTCACTTCGACTTGCTGGGAGAAAAATCGCTTCAAGATACTCAGGACTTCAAAACAAATGGACTCGTTCTTCTTTGATGAGCCCAAGACATTTGTCGTTGAGCTGATCGGCTGGGAGAATCCGAGGTCCTGACTTTGACTCTGACTGCAACTGTACTGGCTACGAGGAATCTCTCCGACGATTCGGGAGTTTGACAACAGCAATATCATAATGCTCACGGATATCCTTCTCGCCTCCACAGATCTATCAATTCAAAGAGCTAATCAGCCAACATGAGACCGGCTTAGTAAACGGGCATCTTTTCTTACTTCCAAATTGTTTTTCTAAGGACCATCACAACTTCCCCAAGCAGGTCCTGGTGGAGTTGAAGAGCTGGAAGCAGTGCCTTGAGAATGGGTATAGCTGTTTCAACAGTCATTAAGGGCAGATGGTGTACTAACTCTGTGACTCTCCCCACGAATTTCTTTCGGATGAATGGGGATACCACCTGCTTCAAGCATTGACCAAGGCATTCTGAAACAATGATTAGTGCTCATGAGTGCTTTAAAATAAAATAATGGTAACTTAAATTTACCCATACTCGTGACGGAATTTTTGTTCTTCAAGAATTCATTCATGAGCACCTGAAGGTAGTCTTTTTCTTTCGAAACCATGGACTTAAGAAGATGAGACCCAATTGCACTGCACTCTTTCTTTGCCCACTGAACTTCCTTAGACCCAGATATATCTGTGTTGAGGAGGCCCATTGCCAATTCCTTCAGTCCGTCTAGCATGAAGTCCAGTTCGGAAGTTCTATCATTAAGGTGAATTTTTAACGGTGGTGATACACAATAAAAACAAAGCAGGACTCACCTAGAGTCGATGGCTCGGGCAAAGCACGAAACTACTGAAGCATTGTCCACCAATCCACTTGACTCAAAATACCAACGCAGACTTTTACTGAGATGGATTTCCATGAACCACTTCAGGATGGTGACTTTAACGGACTCGATGATCTGCTCAGTACAAAATTTGACGACAGACTGAAAGAAATTTCTCGGCTTAAGGTTCGTTTATCTTTGATTACCTGAGGTTTGATGCAATCAATTCCAGTGAGACCCAACGAGACTGAAATCATGAATGGTGAGACCACGAGGGCATGGTGAAACTGCGACGATTTGATCCGCTTCATTAACTCCTTCAAAAGTGGTTCGGACTGCCTTGCTCTTTGGACAAAGTGATAGACGGTGGTCCCTAGGGCTTTTCTCTTGTTCAAAGACGCTATGCGGTCCTGCTGTGTACTGTCCCCACCCTCGTCTTCTTTAAGCTCGTTGAAATATTCATCAAAGTAGCCAATTATGATTGATGGACAACTTCTGTCGGCCAAAAGCAAGATCTGATACGCCATTGGTGGGATATTGGTGGGCTCTAAAGTACGGATAAAATTCCCAGCTTCTTCCAAAATAGTTCTCACTTCGTGAGAATCGAGACCTGGAATTTCTCTGCAACAAAATGAAATTCATCAAAACTCGGATCTACGTACATGATAAAAAACCTACCTCAATACAGCTATCAAGGATGCCCCGTTATGTGGCCTCCACTTAATTCGACAAATTGCAGTAATGACTTCCTTTTTGTATTCTTGCCCATCAACAATTTCCCCACTGCTTGTCTGGATCTCGGCTCGAGTAGCTAAAGTGGCAACCAATTTCCCGAACATTTCAATCCATCTGTAATATTGCGCACACAGTCAAGACAAGATATTACTAAATGAGTGGACTTTTTAGTCTAACCTTAGCGGAAGATCCACATCACCGTTTTCACTCATAAATTTCAAGCAGTAGGATACATTTTTTACCAGAGCAGTACTAGAAAAGTGACGAGCTTCGACAATAATGTAATTGACCATATCACAAATAGAGTCGTAACTCAACTGGTACGAATGAATCATCAGCTTAAAAATGGTTTGAATGAACTATAAAATAAAACCAGACACTACGGTCATCTTTCGCTTATCGAGGTATATTAGAGTGTCATTTTTTACAAAATTATAACTTACCGTACAAACACCATCGACATAAAATGAGCTATTCTCTTCGGCATTCAGGAAATCAACTGTCCGACTAAGGAAGGATAGCCTCTCCTCCTTAGCGTTCACCAAGAGCTCCATAAATTTATCGCCAGCCTAATTCGTGTACCAAAACAAACTTTTAACATTCAGCCGTATTTAATTCCAAGAATTTACTATAATAGGAATAGAGCGTACCTGTAGAGATCTATCCGCAAGAAGTTTACATAGCTCATCCCATAGCAATTCGGTAGACATCTTGGCGGTTCGGTAGGTCGCGACAGCACTGCAGCTGGCACCGACAA
>JABASM010000993.1:0-17160 GCA_019776545.1 Brachystomella parvula | reverse complement strand
TTTCGATTTATGGCCCATATGTGTGTATGGGTATATGGGCATTTGAGCTTATGGCTTGTATGTGCTTATGGTGCAGTGCATATGTGCATTTGTGCTTATGGTTAATATGTGCATAGGTGCTTATGGATTTTCACCTATTATGGATTTTCATCTATTATGGGTTTTCACATGGAACCCCTTTAGCACTTCCTAAAGTCGTTTGTATTGAATTCTGGTTACATTTTGGTTTATTTCCTTCATTCTCGATGAATAATGGTCACTTTTATAGTTTGTGTTTGAGGATTTTGGTTCTACCTTTGGCTAATTCTGCCTAATTGCATACAAATAATATATATTGCCTAATTTATCACCGGGGTACCGTCTTGAGTAAAAATAGTTTTTGAGTTTTAAACAGTTTTTAGCCTACCACTATATTTATATGAATAAAATTGGTGAAGGTCTGAAGTTGATTGGAAGGGATGTACGTCGAAGTGAAAAATCTTTTATTTTTGCAGAATTTTTAAGTTAGAAATTTACAAAGAATGTTGAAATTTTTTTTGAAATTCATAAACAAATTGGAAAAGGGAAGTCGCTTACGGGACTGAGCCCCTCCGATGGATTTCAACGAAACCTGGCTGGATAGCTAGTATACTCACCAGTACCTCCAACTTTTGTACAGGGCCTAGGTGGGGCGTTGACTTTTTGTGACTTTTGGGGGTCACCAAAGGTCACGAACATACAATACGTCATTTAAGAGAGCTTAGTCTTCTGATTCTAAAAATATGCCATACGTGACCCTTCTGACCTATAACATGGCTGCTAGAGGCCTCAAAATGTTATGCGGCGCATTTAATGACCTCTGGTGGCCATGTTTTAAGCCAGTGCGATAAGTGTGACATATGTTTATAATCAGGAGACTAAGCCCTTTCGATTGACGTATCACTTGTCCGGATCTATGAGGTCAAGTGACTGACCTTTGGTGACCTGTAAGTGTCACTTAGGGTCAATGCCCCACTTTGGCCCTCTACAAAAGTTGAAGGAACTGGTGAGCACTAACTATCCAGCCAGGTTTCATTCAAATCCATCGGAGGGGGGGGGGGCTGAGTCCCATAAGCGACTTTTCTTATCCTTGAGAAGAAGGATGACTCGGAAGTGACACGGATTGACTTGGAAGTGACTCAGTTTGACTTTGGGAGTGACTCAGGATGAGGGGGTGTTCTGGTTGATTTTCACAGTTTTCGAAACTCTTAATTCTTCGTATTTCCTCGTCGATGTGGTAAATGATTCCGAGTTTGCTCATACTGCAATAGTTGATAATTCAAGGGAATTATGTGGATGAGACGTGGCAGTTGGCATTGTGCTTTGGAGGCGACAATTAGAAAATAATGCTATACGAATTGTGAATCGGTCTTTTCCATAAATGTTTTCAAATATTTTAGGGGTTACTTTTTACTTAGAGGGACTGCAATGAAGGACTTACGGTAAAAATAGAACAGAGTATTTTGCTACTTTGAATTTGAATACCAGTAACTTAGATATGGCTAGAGACAAAAAGATTCTAAAAAGGTGTAAATTTATTCTTCCTAAGGTTTTATCTTTCAAAACCTTGTTGGCTTTAAATGTCATGTTCCCCCACTGCCTGGAGAAAATCTAATGTTTAACTATTATTTTCTCCTCAGCCTTTTGTCTTTTGTCAAGGGCAGTGTCCCCTTGTTTTTATGTAAATCAAGGTTTGAAACCAGTAGACTCTGAATATTCATGCCTTGGACTTAATTACACAAATTGTATCCCTAACACATTCCGAGAGCGGACTAGAGCCTTTCCTTCATTACATTCTCAATGGGAAAGGACATGGCCAAGAACACATTATTCAAAGGCCATCCGTTTGAATAAGCTGAATTGCGTATATAACCTCAGTTTCTTTTGGGTAGTATCGATTGGTGAACTTCGTTTTCCATATTCCGACGGCTTTGAACTATGGGACTTCCCAAAGGTCAACCTCACCGATCCGGTCAAGTGATATGTCAATCAAAAGGGCTTGGTCCCCTTTTTCAGAAAATTGCTGCCCGCCGATTATCTCCAGTCCAAAAATCTCCATATCCAAAAACCAGCGAAATACATATATACAGTGAAGGTGGATTAGAGATTTATGGATTTACAGATTTTCGGATTGCAGATGTTTGGATTGGAGATTTTTGGGGGAATTCTTCTGACTTACGACGTCACTGCCATTGGTGATTGAGTGCTCCAGCTACGGTTTAGCGATTTCTGGCGGCCGTGGTATAAGTCAGAAGGGTCATCGATCGTATGTTTTTAGAATTAGGTGGCCAAGCCTGTTCGACTGAATTACTTGCCTGGACCCAAACGGTCTGGCTGACTTCGGTGACCTCCATAGGTCAAGGTGATTGTAATACGTTGGAAAAAAGTTCGCCAATCGATTCTGCATAAAAATCTGAGCCTGTAGGGAAGTTTTAGCTTTTTCGAACCGACGACCCATTTATTATTGCTTTCTTGGCCATGTCCTTAGCGTAATCCGATGGAAAGAGGCCAAGGGGGGAATTGTTGTTAATTCAGAAAAATCAATATAGCTTAATTTCTGGAGTAGCTTTATACAGAGTAGCGGAAGCTGACCTGCGTCATTTGGTACTGATAACGATCAGTAATTTCAAGTGGAATTAATTGCATATAGACCCAAACTCACTAAACAGACCCCTTGAGCCCACTTATATTCTCACACGGCCAAAAACAAAATTTATAGAACTTAAGCTCTAAAGTGGCTAAACTCCCAAACTCAGCAAAATACTCTCTAGAGTATGTACTTCAACTCGGATTTTAATCAGAGAAAGCACACACTTTCACTTCTATTAATTTCACTACCCCCTCAAAAATTCAATACAACAAAACTTTCTAGAGAACTGAGGCTGGTTGATGGAAGTCTCAAGCTAACAACTCAGAAAACTTGAAGCCTGCAGTATCAGCACAGGAGCTGAAAAAACTTTGGGCTAAAGCTTAAATACTGCCGGTTTTTAGGTTATCAAAATTTTTTTTTTATTTTTCCAAATATTCCTTCTCTGCATCCTTTAATAAAAATTTAGAAAGCAACCCTAAGTTAACATAACTTGATTTCACAATTATTAGAAAATTTTCAAAGTCATTCTAACTTCAAACAAAGAAAAAAATTGTGAATTGGAGAGATTTTCATATAAACCCCTTAAGAACCAGAGAAAAAAGAAGCACAAATGAAAAAAAAATGTGCAGGATTTTTTATTTTTTAATTCAAATGAATTTTTTAGAAGGAAGTCCTCTGTGTAAGCTTATTAGAAGAGTAATAAGCCGAATTAAAGTTCGATGACATTTACAATAATAAATCCGTTACCATGACTAAGTGGCTTATTAGTTCCAGAAACCACAAAGGTCTCGGCTCAGTCATACTGATTTAAAAGCCTCAACTACTCTCCTCTGGAGTCTACAGCCCATTGCTTCAGCACATGTGAATATCATGCCTATAATTTACCCTAGAATTTACTTTGAATTCTCTCAAGGTATTATATTTTTAAGAAGTAAGTTAATCTTCCCCGAATTCAACTCCCAACCCCCCTTAACAATGTGAAAACAGGGAAGTCTCATCTGATGAGATTATCGCAAGAGGAGGCTCATCAGTCCGTTGAATCTCTTCCATTGTTAAGGTGCATAATCATAGGCTTCTCTAAAACTTATTGTTTCAAAAGTTTTATTGAGAATCAGTGATACCCTAGTTTTTTTATTAAAAAAAAAACAACTAAGTATTTAATAAAAGAGATTTTATAATCCAGTCTTATAATAAATTCTAACAAAAATGGAGTAGAATTGAATTAAAAAGAAAATGGTGGATCTGGTGCTTAGAAACGCTGGGTAAAGTGTCATTATCGTCAAGCAGAAAATTCTAATGATGAAATCCTAACAGCTAAACTAAAATGGAGCAGCTTCACTTTTCCTATCAACAGCGGTGGAGATCCGTAGTTTATTTCTACGCGGTGATTATCAACTGGAACGTTTTTTCAGGAGAAGGTGAGCATGCGACTCAATTAAGAAAAATTATCCTTCGAAAATCTTTTTTTTACAAAAAGAATCTATTTTTCCTTTTTTTTGCTAAATTTCAAATTATGATTTGTAGAATCCATTGTTTTTGCATGAGTATATAGGCGCGTGTGAAATTTTAAGCATGGGCATATAAACAGCAAGCAACTCACCCATCATTTACTTCTATCTCGTGAGTGGAGAAAGTTTAAAATTTGAGGAGGCCGGTAATAAAAAAAAACGGAAAATTAGCATACAAAAATAGACTCCTGTTTTTTTTCTCCTTTATATTTTTCCTTTAATTAAACAAAAATTTGAAAGGAAAAAAAAATAGAAATTGAGAATCTTTAGACAAAACTTAACTTTTGGATGAGCAGGCGGTGTAGTGATGATGAGTTTATTCATTCATCAATTTTTGTAAAATTCAGTGAGGGAGAAGGAGTGACCTGGTATACTTTTTTTTCTTTTACAAAGCTCACGTTCATTAATTCATGGGTTTTATGGGTGGGTTGGAGAGTGAAGGATTAGTTGGATTAATTTGAAGTGTAATTCAGTAAACGGAAGATGATAACGGGAATTAGGAAAAAAAATAAACTAAGAATCCAAATTCCAAAAAGAAATTTAAGAATTTAGAATTTATTTCCGAATTAGTAGAAGAATAGTCAAAATTATTTCTTTCTTATATTTATGAGGTCATTTTCTTAGGATTAAAATTTTAAATTCCAGCTTTCCAGCCGAACAAGCGCATTTCCCTTTTTCTCAGTTTTTGATTGCATTTTTTATTTCAAACTGTTGTGGCTGTTGTGGTCCTCATATTTTTAGACTATAAAAGTAAAAGTTGTTAAAAGTTTTTGGAGTATTAAATTTAGGAGTGCAGAAGTCCCTGTCCTTTTCATGATGAAGTTTTCCCGTATTTAATTTTTCTTAAGACGTATATATATAATAATAATAATATTAAAATAAATGTCATCATCATTAGGCTATACGTAGCTCTAGCACCGTCGTCGCCGCCAAATAAAAATCTGTCATTCTGCTCTGCTTGGTTTTTCTTACTTTTTAACTTTTGTTTATTCACCCCAATTCTTATAAATATACTACAAAACTATGGATGAGATACGAATTTCCAAGATTCCCTTTTCCTTTTCTCCATGCTCTACTTCCTACTCAGCTCAATGTTAAGTTAAAAGGTGAATTCCAACCAAGTTTCCTCTATTTGACCTTAAGCTCACTACTCAATAACTTTAGTTTGAAAACTTGAAAAAATAAAATAAGATAATGAGCTAAAGCTGTGACAAATGAAGCGATTGCCAAATATTACATTCACATGTCTCAAATCCACGGAGTAATAGAATAAGGAAATTATTCTCGGATGGGCACCACACTTGATCTCCCATATTAACTTCTTGACTCTCCACAATTATTGTGTTTCATTAATTTTATTTTTTTATATTTTGACAATAGAGCAAGAGGAAATTAAATTGCTCAACTCCTAACATTTAAAATTCAATTTCCAAATCCTTATTTCCTGTTTTTCAGAATTGGAATTTTGTTTCTCCCTTAAGGTTTTTTTTAGGAGAATGAGCCGCGTCCCCTGTGTCATCTCTCCCTTTCACCTCTCTGTTTCTTCTAGCATGATTCCTTTAGCTTTGAGCCTTTGAGGTAAAAGGCTGAGAGCTAGTGAGATGATGACAAGGAAAATATCAATCTTCCTTTGTTTCCTATTGTTCCATTATCTTATGCTCATCAAGCATAGAGGGACTCAAATTTAAATTTACTATTTATGGAGGAGAGATAAAATCAATTTTACATAATAGAATCTTAAGTTTAATTGTTTTTTGAAATAATCCTCTCCTGCGTAGAGTCGTATAGGGCTACGCAGAAGTCTCCCTTTTGGATACTTTAATGAGACACACGTTTTATGTAAGACCGTTTCGCATCATGTGGCTACTTTACACGCTCCTCTGCACCCTTGGTTCAATGTTCTGAAAAAATTTTAGAAGTTGAATACGGTGATTTCTCACCTATCTATCCGTAACGGGGAACCCTGAGAAATATTGGAAAAGCCCCGTTAGCTGTTTACTAAAAAACTTGAGTTATGATGAGGACTATAGGGATCAGGCTCAACTTCTTCAAAAATGAAAAAATAAAGTTTTTGAAAAAAGGAAATTGAGTTCCCATACTCTGCTTCACCACCTTCTTGGCTGAAACTGAGTCCTGAAAATGTTGTACTAACTGTTTTTCCATCAAGGTAAAAATATCAAAATTTTTTTTGTTTGATCTAAAACCAAAGCAATGGCAACAAAAAATTCACTTCTTATAGTTATCAATATGATTTTAAATTTTCCAGTATTTTTGATGTTTTGAAAATTTTAAGAGATTAGAATGAAATTTATAAGTAAAATGTATTCCATGAAATCGTCGCTCAGGTCTTCTAAGCTTTTAAAAGTGGGAAATTCCAGAAAAAAAATTGCAGAAATGACAGAAACAAAGGAAGAAGCTCAAACAATAATATCTCAACAGAAACTGATTAAAACCAGGATGGTTTAAGGAAAACAAGCTTCGCTTTAACTGGCTCGATTAAAATGAAAGTGAATCGCTGAGCTCTGGTTATTCGTATACAAGAAAAGGGTTAATAGGAGCGAGTATAGAGAATTTTTTTTCGGGAAAATGAAAATTTTAATTTTAACCCTCTAACCGAGACAGCCTAATTTGTGACCGAATTATTAATGCAGTTCCATGCACAGAGGCCTAAAACTAGTTAAAAAAAATTCAAAACAAAAAAAAAGTCTTTGATAATCGGGATTTTTGAAATTACCGCGCTTCTGTTTTACAGTTTTCACGCCATTGCGCACTCACGGGACCTAGATCCCCCCGCCTAAGCTGCGAGATATCGATAAAAAGCTTTACATAAGAACGCGGCGGCCAAGAAATCCAAAAACACCCATAGCCACTATATAGTGGCTGTCTCCGGTTAAAGGGTTAAAATTATCCAGAAACAATTTGAAATTGAAAAATTGGAGAGAACGTTGACTTGGAGTGATTTTTGATTTACGATTTTTGGAGAGGACATTAGCCGACATGGTGGATGCTCTTCAATAGAATTGCATATTATTTCTATTGCATTCGTGTAATTGGAGGAGGAACCACCACGAGACGAGAGATTCTTCTTCATTTATTCATTTCCTCTCCTTTCATGAAAAACGTTTGCAATTACTTTTGAAAACATTTAAAGTGTTTTTAGGTTCCTTTCGCCTTCTGGGAATATAAAAAGTTTTTTGTCAAACACTAGATCTGAGACAGGCGCAAGTGTAATTGCCTCTATACCTCCCTCCAACTGTCATGTCAATTTATGTGTCACTTGTAAGCCCTTACAAAAATAAAAAAAAACTTACTAACAGACTTAAAACACGCGAATACAGTTATATGCGGGGGTGACGGCTGTTTTGCAAAAATAAAAAAACGGAGAAAATTCATTCTAACGAGGGTGACAAAAAGTAATTAATCCCATTTCACTTTAATAAAAAACTTATAGTCAAAGTTGAGTCACGTGAGGGATTAGGGCATGCCATGAGGCTAAATAACGTCAGCTCGCCATTTTTTTTAAAAGTATTAACTGGGTTAGCTACGCCCGCAAGTTAAGTTATTAAATCCTTCTCCAAAAAATCTTCTTCCTCATTTTTATTTTTGTTTTTCTCACATTTTTCTGGTATTTGTATTTGCAGGTTGTGAATTTCTACCTGTTGGGGAGTACTTGCGGTTTGTAAGAATACCTGAGGACTTAGGCGTGGGTGAGCGCGTGCTAAGTTTGAGGATACAAGATAAACAAAACTTAAGTTTGGAATCAATTGACAAGGTAAATTCAAGAAATTAGTTACGGAGTACTGATTTTTCTTCCTGAATATTTGTTTATTTTATACTACTAGGAGGAAATTCGAATGGGGTGGAGTAGATAAATTTCTGGTTTATTTAATTTTAGGTTGATGATCTAAAATATTTTGGACTGATTGATGTGGATAGAGAGATGGTGGAAATTAAATTAATCAAAAGTTTAGAAAATGCAGTGGATCATGACAGGAATGTTCTCAAGTTTCGTCTACGGTGTTTCGATGAAGCTTCTGATGCGGTGAGTAAAAGAATTTTTGTTTTTTTCCAACGCTATTGTTTTTCCACTGACCTAGAATTCAGAGTGCTGAAAGACAAATAATTCTTTTGAATTGCATTAAAAAAAAGTGTATTAAGTATTTTTGATTTAAATCCCTTTGAATTCTTTGTCATTTTTAGGGGATTAGGATGAAAACAGTTAAATGGTATTGCTTATGTAAAACCAAGCTGTAAAAAAAAATGGAAATGTTACGGCTAACTATTACAAAATTGTCCTTAACTCTTATCATACATTTAATCGCCATGATTTTTATAAACCGACAAAAAAGATGATGGGAAGCTCAACCGCTAAAGAGATTTAAAAAAAATTGGTGTAATTCCCTATGAATCGGCATTTTGTCGATTCTGTACCGTGACTACATAAGTTCTGATTTTTCCAGGCCCCAAATTCCTTGAGTATAAATATATTTGTGGAAGATGTCAATAATCACCGGCCAGAATTCGTCGACGCTCCTTACTACATCATGGTGGACGAGCTAACACCAGTTGGCCTCACAGTCTTCCGTGGGATCATGGCAGTCGACCTTGACAAACCAAATACCCCAAATTCCGATATTCACTACAGCATTGTAGACGGAAATCAAGCGGGGAAGTTTCATCTCGAGGGCAGCAAGCAAAATCCAGGACTCCTTGTTCATAAATCCCTGGATTTTGATACTGGAGATCGAGATTTTCAACTTATCATCAATGCTGCCGTAAATTTTTATTTTCTCAATAGTATTCATTTTTATTAAGAACCATTATTATACTATTGTGGGTTCAGGACCGTGGATCTCCGCCCATGAGCTCAAACACAACAATTTTCGTCGCAGTTAAGGATAATGATGATCTACCTGTATCATTTACTCATGCCATTTACAGAGCTAAAATTAGAGAATTTCATCCAATCACTGTAAGTGGGTAGCCACCCTAGAAATAAATTCTCAGAACCGTAATAACTGATTTAATATTTTTTCAGAATGAAAGTATACGAGAGGAATTACATTTTTCAGAGCCAGTTCATGCCTATGATTTGGATACTTCCATAAATTCTCCAGTAGTTTATGACATACTCGCTGGAAATGAAATGGGCTTCCTGGAAATGTCTTCAAAAACTGGAGCCATATTTTTAATTCGTCAGTTGGACAGGGAAACCCTGCCGAGTGACCATATTGAACTCACAATTCGTGCAAGGCAGGTTAATGATTTTACAAAATTTGGAATTGCGAAAGTTATGGTAAGCAAATTGAGAAAAATTTAGACTATATTTTCCAAGAAATATTTTTCCACGTTTTTTTAGATTGAAGTATTGGATTTGAATGAAAATCTACCACAGTTCGAGCACGCTTCATACAATATAAGTATCATGGAAAATTTACCAAATGGATTCAGCGTACTACAGGTCATTGCATCTGACGCTGATAAGGTGAATAAAGATTTTCTAATTTTCTAATTAATACTCCCAAGTCTCAAAATTATCAATTCCGTGTTTTTGTAGGGTGAAAACGCTGAATTTGTTTACAAGTTGGAAGATACTGGAGCTGGATTTGAAATTGATACTACTTCCGGCTGGCTCACTGTTTCTGATGAGACGAAATTAGATCGAGAGAAAGTTAGTTCAATTGAATTGAGAGTTACGACAATTGAGAAGGTAATCAATATCGGAAGGAAGCAAAGCTCAACTGCTCTCGTTAGGATTAGCCTCTTAGACGCCAATGACAACAGCCCTATTTTCACCCCCTCAAATTTCTTCCATTTTCAAGTGACAGTGGACGCTGAGGTTGGATCCGTTGTAGGGCAGGTGAGCCGTGTAGATAAAGAAATGGTGGAACGATACTGGAAATATTTGCTTAATTTTCTTTCTACTAGGTCACTGCAGAAGATGCTGACGTAGAATCCAATGGAAATGGAAAAGTAGTTTATGAAATTCAGAAAATTAATTCAAGCAACGAACTTCCATTTGAAATTGATTCAAAGAATGGATATATTTTCCTACTCGAGCGCCCTCTACCGAAAATTCAGTACACGCTCCTCATTGAGGCCTCAGACGCCCCATCCAACCCCAGTGAGAAACGCTACTCGCTTGCTGTAGTTCAGATTGACGTCGTAAAGGCGGGTCTTCACCACTCCCCTGAATTCCTCGGATCCCCGTATGAATTCTGGGTTGGGACAACCGTGGGTATTGGAACCAGTGTTGGACAGGTCAAGGTCAAGGATTTGGAACCAAAGCACACCGTTTATGATTTACTCCACAGTTACTATGAAGGAGGTAAGCCTGAAATCTAGGGAATTTACGAAGGACGGGTGCTAATCCTTTTGACTTCCGATTTCAGTTCCATTTGCAATTGAAGAGAGAACAGGGATAATCGCTGTTGTTGATGACCTTGCCAAATTCTCCCGCCATCACTACGATTTTGAGGCCTACGTTACAGACAGTCGTCATACACTCACAACCAACGTTAGCATTCACGTTGTGGATCCTATTCAAATCCTCCCTCCGAGTACGACAGAACCCATTCAATTGAGCGTTAAGGAAAATGTTGGTGGAACCGTGATAGCGAATCTAAGAAAATTACTCCGAGGGGTTGTGAAAGATACGAGAGGAGTAGAATGGCAACTGACCAACTACGAGCTCAAGGATAAATTCGGGATTTCAAATGATGGAACGGTTTATGTACTCAAGGAACTGGATCGCGAAGAAAGGAACCAGTAAGTACTTTTAAAATTTCTCTGTCCAGAAATTTATTTTTACTTAAAAACTAGGTATCTGTTAACGGTGATTGCACAAAATCGAGGGGTGATCCAAGGACAGGGGGCTTACCAAGTAATCGTTCATGTCACCGATGAAAATGACAAGTGAGTTATTTCAGACAACGAGCTCATGAGCAGATCCTGAAAAAAAAAGGTATTTATTTCCCATTAGCAAGCCGAGATTCGACCGAACCGAATACGAAGGCAGAGTACGTGAGAATTCTCCCCCAGGGACGCCCGTCCGTATGAACCACCCAGTGTCAGTGACCGACAGAGATACAGGGATAAATGCCCAGTTCCTGATTCAGTTGAAAGGTGATGGATGGGATAGATTCAGGATTGACCCCTCCAATGGGAAAATCTACGTGGGAAACATTCCTCTCGACCGGGAAGAGAAGTCAAACTATGTCCTTGAGCTCGTAGCCACTGACTCTGGGAACTTATCATCAAGTGTCCCACTTCGTATTATGATCGATGACATTAATGATAACGCACCCACCTTCAATCAAAATATTCTCCTGGATCCACCGGATTTAGACAGCAGTCAAGGACAGAGGGAGTATTTGCGCATGAGTGCCTCACAGCCAATTCCCGTTGAAATTGCAACAACTGAGCCTATTAAGATCCCAGAAACAATTGAAATTGGGAGTAAAATTGCTAAGATTCTGGCCTATGACCGTGACTACTCGGATAATGCTGTCGTTTTCTACAGGTAAACTGAGAATGAACCCATGATGAGAAAAGAGGTTTATTAACAAAACACTTTTTTTCTTCGGATTCCAGAATCGTATCAGAGAGCAGCAATCCAGCCGGGCAGAAATTTTCTTATCTGACCGATAAGGAGTACCTTTTTAGTGGAAACAAAGAAAAGCATTTCAGAATCGAGAGAACGACAGGTGAAATTAGTGTCGGAAAAACACTTCAGCCAGATACTGAGTACGGGCTTAATATTTCTGCCTCTGACCGTGGTGGACTCCGCTCCTATACAGGGATCAAAATCCTCGTCTTCGACGTCAATAATTTCCAACCAGTTTTCCAGAAGAGCTGGTACGCCTTTGAAGTCCCAGAAGGAAGTGAGAGGGGGAGTGTGATTGGTAAAATTACTGCTACGGATGGAGATTCCGGTGTGAATGGCAAGGTTAGCTACAGCCTCAGGTCATCCAAGGATTCCAACGAACTAGTCCCATTTGAGATCCACGGCCACACTGGAGAAATCTCAATCACTGGAGAGTTAGATCGGGAGTCACGTGACAAATATTTTCTTCAGGCAACGGCAAGAGATTCTGGTTCACCTGTGATGGAGGGGGTAGTTGACGTTCAGATTGAAGTCCTGGATACGAATGACAATAAACCAGTATTCTACAAGTACCCAAGTACCCTCAGGGGATCAAATGGTGAAGTCCTTCCAGTGTATAGAGCAAGTGTACTAGACAGTGTACCAGCTGGCACAGTCGTCTCCCAAGTTTTTGTAAATGACTCGGACTCGGCTGCAAATGGAAATGGTAAGGAAATAAAACATTTCGAACCTAACAGAATTTTTGAAAACATTTTCTTGCCATCAGGTCTTGTCCTTCTCCACTTAAGCAACCATCACAGGGAATTTTATATTGATTCCAAAAATGGAACGATTGCCACAGCGAGTCGACTTGACTATGAAACGACCCAAGAATACAACTTAACTATTACAGCATCCGACCTTGGGAAACCAAGTCAAAGTTCCAATGCCCTTGTTGTTGTGCGCGTCCTCGATTCCGGGGATCGTCGCCCATCCAATTCCGAAGTCTCAGAAGTCATGGATCGGATTTTTGATAAAGAGGTCTACAGCTACCAAGTCCCACGCCATATTACCCTCCCCTTCCTCCTCACTGTTATGAATTTGACGGAGAACGTTAGGAAGCAGTCCACTGCCTTTGAAATCTATGGTGATGGGTTGACAATTTCAAAATTTCGAGTAGATCCAAAAAATGGTGCCCTGTACCTCATGGACAGCCTTGAAGATGGTAGGGTTTACGAGTTCATTGTGCGGGCACGAAATCAGTTGGTCAAGTCCGGTTTTGATACGAGACAAAAATATGGCGGAGGAAATGGAACCTCTAGGTTGGCATTTAACGAAGCCCTAGTCCGCATACGCCGCATCCCCCTCACCCCTTTCCCCAGATCCACAACCTCCTCAACCCCTAGGCCCCAGATGATGCCAACACACGAACCGATTCCAGAAGCAGCTGAGCCTGAAATAATTACTAAAGGCACACCACGCCTCAATCATGGAGTCGTTCACCCTGTTAGCAATGGGACGATAGTAGTTGACTTCGGAAGCAATGAGTCAGAGCATCAGAGGAATGCAAATTTCTATGCAGGTGAAGTAGCTGTTCTAACATTGTCGTCTGTTATATTTCTTGGCGGGCTTCTTGCAGCCATCACGGTAGCCTGTCTGCGGAAAAGGCGGCATCACCTAAGACGCCTAACCAGGCACATTCCAATGATCCCTGTCAGAAGTGCGACTCCAACAGAAGCAACTCCACACGAATGCCCGAATTGCCAACGGGCCTGCCCGCCCCATTCTTTTCCCAATGGCACTCCCAGGAGAGCACATGGGGATGATGATGGTAGAGGAATCAACATCTAGTGATCAAACCAGTGATACATATACAGACTCTGGGGAAATGATAGGGGAGCGGAGAGGTCAAGCACTTCAGAGTGCTGGCTACTCAATCTGTCCAGACTGTAGGAAGCTAAGAAAACCTCCAGCAGGGAGGAGAACATTCGCACGAGAAGAAGTGAGGGATGTAGGGCCGATGAAGCAAGTTCGTGCTCGCGGTCTCCGAGAAGTATCAATGCCCTCACTCAGCCATGACTCTGCAATAGATGGGTCTGAGGGGCAGTGTAATTGTTGCCAAAATCGCTTGAGCTCTTCCGATAGGTAAGTAGCGCAGAGAATTAAAGCAGGGTCAGTAAACTAAAGTTAATGCAAATTATTTTTTAGGGAGCATTTTGAGGACAGTCTTATGCCACAACCCCCAATGAACAAATGTACAGCTAAGGCACAGCCAATCGTGTACAACGGAAGAAATAACCTTAATTTTTCACATAGAAATAAAGCTAGGATAGAATCTCGGGTCATTTTATAAATTGCCCTAGTTTTAACAGGGTATCGCCTTCAAAATAAAAGCTATTTCTTCAAAAATATTTTGAATCAGCCAGTCTATTCTCTCCAATACTTAAAAAACTGGGATCGATACGGTACGCTTTAAATACAAAAAAGAGCTCCAACAAATTGAGGATCCGCTATACAAATTTTCCATTTTTGTAACGAGTATGAATTATTAAGTACTAAGCTCGAAGGCGAGCTTAGGTTCGTTGACCATGTATATAAATAAATCTATACGATAGTGAGTGATTGGTCAAGAGATAAGAAAGTCAAAAGGGTTAGTCAGAGTAAATAGGCTAATTTACGTCACCATGATGGTTGGAGTAGTTGACGGCTAAGCCAAAACGTACTTGGCAGCTTGTACGTTACACTGTGTATACGCCTGTAATGTATGAATCCTATTCTTAACGTTTTTTTTAAAGGCGAATGCAGTTCAATCTTACGAATCTCAGATTAGCTTCCTTTCAGCAGCATCCTCTCTAACTGGCATTAGTGGGAACTCCAGGGTCGGGAATCACCCTTTCTCGTTCAGCTTCCTCTCTAAAAGCTGCCTCTTCTTCAGCTGACCATGATCCCTCTTCTTCATCCGCTGAGTCGTCAGTCTCTTCCTCTAAGTCATCCGAAGCATCCGAAGAATAATTGGAGCCTGAGTCATATTCCTCAAACAGGTACTTCGAGTGAGCGGTGCAATCGGAATCCTTTTTGCCATCTTCCTCATTTTCCTGATTTTCCTTCTCTTTCTCTTCTTTGTCTTCTTTCTCCTTACTTTCGGTATCACTATCAGAAGACTGCTCATCGTCATCTTCTTGACCGTTGAGATAATAGAAGTATAAAACAACCCCGACATCTCTGATTTTAATGCGTTCTGGAATCACATTGATCATGTTTCTGCAGTCAGAAGTGCGACTCCAACAGAAGCAACTCCACACGAATGCCCGAATTGCCAACGGGCCTGCCCGCCCCATTCTTTTCCCAATGGCACTCCCAGGAGAGCACATGGGGATGATGATGGTAGTTCGTCATCTTCTTGACCGTTGAGATAATAGAAGTATAAAACAACCCCGACATCTCTGATTTTAATGCGTTCTGGAATCACATTGATCATGTTTCTGCAGTTCGGTTCCAAATGAAGGCGACCACACTCAGCCACGGCCCATTGTTTCAACGATTCGTAAATTAGCTTGTTCTCAACTCTTCCACGCATGCCGTCAACCATTAGTCCTTTCTCCACTGGCGCGCCAAGAACCAATATCGACAACAGCTCCCCTTTAACTTTTAGGAATGCAGGAGATTGAAGCAGTTCGAAGGGGTTCATTGTGACCCTGCCTAGGACGGCTTTTTGCAGGAATGATTTCTCTGGAGTATCTTCCTTTGGAAAATTCTCCAATAATTCAAGTCCAGTATCGCAGGATAGAATGGAAACCAATGAGCAGACATTCAACCGAACCTGGAAAAATGCCAAAAATCATTAGTATGGACCAGGCCTTCACAGGCCTTTATACATCTAAGCGACTGAGAGTGCAAGAGGAAGGGATGCTGAGCATAGGGATGCTGAGCATAGTAGTCCTAGCTAAAGTCATCCCAATAGTATTCTTCCCTTTTATGTTTCTAGGTTCTTTGGAGCACGGGAATTTGGATTTCTTATGGGGAAGTCCTACTACGATTCATTGATCCGGATGCTAAAGCTTACCTTCATTTGAAGTGCGAAGCCGATAACTGGGATGAGGTTGTCCGGGTCCAGCCGGTGTGTGTAGAGGTACTCCAAGAACTTCTCAAAATCCGAAGCCTTCCCATCAAGTTTTGCTGCCAGGTGAGACGGTCCTAGACTGCTACCTGAATTCTTGAACGAGTCGGTAAAAATAGGAACCCTGTGAAAGATTAGATGGCTATGCATGTTTGTGCTCAGTGTGACGATCTCCTGGGACGAAGGATGAAGCGTAAACGTCACCTCCACCTTCGTGTCATCCACATCGTCTAGGATTTTAAATTCTGATAATCCTGACAAATCCAGTGTATATGAGAGTGATATTCCTTTCCTTACAAGCACACCGCAGCCGCCGGATGGATCCTAGAAAAAGAAAAATTAACAACTTAGGTTAGACAAGATAACAAGCTTTACCTTGCTTTACGCTCTACGGAGTTTTACTTACCTTTCCAACAGACTTCGAACCAATCTGGCTCATGATTAGCTACTGACAATTAAGAAACCCTACTTTCCACAAAGACCAAATCAATGCAGTCTAGACTGGAACAGGGAATAGGGATGGCTGAAAAAATTACTAAAGCTTAAGCATACAGCGTACTTATACAGCGCTAAGCTGAATCACTTACGATTGTATTCCTGCGACTGCCGTTATGTAATCGTTAGTAAATTCGTTCCAAGTAAATTCCAATTATTCTAAAATGAAAATCGTATTTTCATAGTTTTACTATATTTACTAAAAAATAGGCGAGCGGGCCCTCTACTGTACTGCGCTTACTGTCTGCATGAAATTCGCCGGGGTGGGTGGGAAAATCATGATTGGGTCTCATGTTATTTTTTCTTAGACACGCAAGTCTATCCTTGTTTGCCTTTCAAACAAGTGAAGTGACAGTATACAGTAAAAAAAATACTGGATACTTGGTTATCAGTTTTTTGGTGTCACTAATGTTGTTCTTGGATTTGGAAAATGAGCTCGGTCCAGCAGCATTTCAAGGACTGCAAAACCCTCTGTGATTATTTAAAGACCTTGCCCAGTCAGGTCATTATTGAGCTCTTCTCGCATCCAGCCGCCTGTCTCTGTATATTCAGGTAAATTACCTTAACTTATCAATATTAATCTACAGCTATGAATATTGAGCCCACCTTACTACTTAACAGGGAGGGTCTTCCAAAATTAGCCCAGCTCTACGTCCTTCGGATTTTGTACGCTGATCAAGTCCTTCCGAGTTCTGTACTAAAAAACTGGGTTTCTTCTTCATTCTTGGAGTAATTGAAAACAATAACAAATAAACCGGCAAACCGGATGTATGGAATAGCGCGAGTGAACCGGGTATACCGGATGTAAGCGGGGGTATAACGGATATACTGGGTGTAAACCGGGGTA
>JABASM010000992.1:0-17163 GCA_019776545.1 Brachystomella parvula | reverse complement strand
ACGTTAAATAATTTTTAATGATCTTGGGCCTAAATGACCCACCCGTCGGCTAAGATCATGATGAGATAAGTTTTCAAAAATTCATGTTTTTTTTTATTGGACCGGGCCCAAAACCACATGAGTAACACAAAGTAAGGATCAACCGGTCTGATTTTCTTCATCCTCGAATACGCCCGCCATCCATTCACCAAGGTCCTCGATAAGAAAAATGTCGTCCGATCCCACCAAGACTAAGTTCATCGAGCTTTAGGACCTAGAGCTCGATGAACTTAGTCTAAGTAAGTATAAGTCTTAGTTCTTCGTCCACCTCGTTGACTCCGCTCCGCGGAATGTATGGACAGCTAGCAGTCTCAAGGCAAGTTTTGTGGCAAAATATTTTCCACAGTAGCGACGGGTTTGTCCCTTGATTTTACGCTTGACAATTGAAGAATATGTGTCAAACTACAGTTAGGTCCAGATTAAAATTCACTTTTTGAACCCCGAGCTTTAAATCCTGCTGACGGGGCCATCAGAGAGATCAGAGGATTTTGGCCACGAGAGCGGAATTTGAAGCGCGGGTTTCAAAAATTGACTTTTAATCTCGACCATACTGTAAATAACCGGGCCGTCGAAAATTCCTTCAACATCGAGTCTAGTAAAAAGTCCGATAATCCCTTGCGCCTTGCCGTCATCGGTGGCTACCGAGAGCCCGCAAGTGGTACGTTTGAATGGAACCGGCGCCGGAAGAAATTGTGCTTTTAGATGCTGATTTTCACCAATTTTGAAGATCATGATGAGTTTGCAAAAAACTACCCACCTACCAAATAATCCAAATGAGTTTCTGATGCGATGATGCACCCACATCTGAGCTCATATGATATATGGATGTTCCCTAAACGTCTTCGAACACACAGGCCGTCCTTGTCGTTGATATATTCTCAACAATATAAAAATCTTCAACATGAGCGTTGGGTTGTCCATTTTCATCACTTGGAGCTTTATCCTGGAGTGGGTTTGCAGCGCTAAACTGTGCTGAAAATACTGGTTTGCTTGTTTTACCGTTAATCCTACGAAGGGAAAGCACTGTTTTCTTTGTGGTGAAAACTTGCTCACAGAGTAGACAGGCCCTTTCTTTCAGGGAGAGAAAGACGGACGGACAGAAAAATCGAACGGAATGCTCGGTATGGCTTTCTCCACCATGTGATCGTGGCAAATCTTTGCTTCAGATCTCCAAAGTGTCTTTTGCTTTTGATCTTTGCAGATTAAAGGAAGCCGAGGTTTTTCCTTGCGCGAGGATAGTTAAATTCCGTTAAACATTTCGATGACATTATCGCATAGCCTACTCCCCCTTCCGTCATGGCTTGTCACCAGTTCACGATCCCGCTCCCCCCTAACGCCGTGACGTCATTAATGGACAACCCCTAAGTCAATCGAAAGAGCTTGACCTGATTTTCTAAAGGATCTCGCCGCGTTAACAACACGAAAGTGGCCCCATAAATCTTTAAACAAAAAAATGCGGCCTTAATTCAGTGTTTAGCTTTTAGATTCGATTGGTGAGATTCATTCTTCCAAATTCGTATTGGTTTGACCGTTGGAGGTCATCAAAGCTCACCCACCTGGACAAGCGATACGTCGATCGAAAGCTCTTTAGTGCTTGATTCTAAAAACATACTACACTTGACTTTTCCAACCAACAACATGGCCGCTAGAGGTCATCTAATGCTAAGTGTAAGGTTTGGCGACTCCTAGCGGCCATGTTGTGGGCTTAAATAGGTCAAGTGTAGTATATTTTTGAAACCAAGGACCCAAGAGCTTTCGATCAACGTATCGTTTGCCAAGATTCGTGAGGTCAAGGGGCTGACCTTTGGTGACCTCCACAGGTCAAATCAAGTCGAATTCGGAAAAATAAACACCAATCGAATCTAAGCTAAAAACTGAGTAAAGACCGCATGCTTTTTTTAAAAGTTGTATGGGTCCACTTTCGTAATGTTAACGTGGTGAAGTCATGTGCGCATTTACTTCATGCATTCTGCCTTAAATGTAGCTGCTGATCATTGTGTTGACTCAGCTTTGGTGACCCTCGTTGACCCTAATTTAGGTGGTAATAGGTCAAAGCGGTGACGAGATGGGACAGCCAGTCAATTAAACTCCAAAAGCTACTACCATACTAACAAGGGTAAAAAAAAAAAAAATCAACTCTGCGCGAAAAATTTACGATAATAAATAAATATCTACTATCCGAATTATAATGTGTTAAGATTTTTGCAACCTTTCTCCTGTGTAATATAAAGCCACTGTCGTCATATTTTTATGCAGCAGAGCATTTTTATATGTTTGCTTCCTTTTACTTTACTTACTCTGATTTCTATAATCCACAACGACGATTTTTTCGAGTTTTTCAGCTTTCGAAACATTGTACAGCAAGGGTTTACTGTCCTATTCTGCGGATAAGAGTAGAAAGTACAGTCAGTACACTCTGGTAAAAAAGCGTGAAGAGAAAGGGGAGGAGGAGACTGGGGTTTACGCAATTTTATCATATCATGTGGTCGAAGCATGTGGAGGTCAAGTGACGTCGCAACTTCGGCTGAAAGTAGTTTACGGGAGATGGAAACCCAGTCTTGTCAACCTGCCTGGAACAAGAGCAGGTGGTGTTGGTGGCTGGGCTGGGATGCCTCCCAACGTTCGAAGAGTATGGTAGCCGAGGAGGTCCAAAGGAATTTTCCGTTCAGATCGTGTCAAAATGTCAAATCAAAACTTGCTCCGATTTAATATTTATTCTCGTAAATCAAAACGCATCTCAATTTCGAGATTCATTTTGATGTTCAAATCCATGTTCCTTTTCATTTTTGGCCTTTGACTATGAAAAAATGAAAAATGAAGCGAGTTTTGATTTGTTGACATTCGACATACGTGATCTGAACGTATCCTCGTCCCTCCTCGGTCTCTATTAAGAGTCTGGCGAGCATGACTACAGCATCGGGACTTGAAGAACTCTTCCAATGAATTCTTCTGAATTTAATAATTCCTGCCTGTGCCTGCATAAAGCATAAAAGGACATTACTGAACTTTTAATGAGTTTAAAATTAGTTATGAGTTTATGTATGTGGTAAGAATAATATTAATTTCAAATGCTAAATGCTTACCTCATTCATTCACACCAGAAGTGGAAAAGGTAGAGCTTCTTGCTTTGAGGAACAGTAAGCACAGGGAAGCGTCTGCCTGAAAAGGGTTTTTGATCCAACGTTTGGACTTTTTTCTGTCCATCAGAGGACATTGTGATGGGCAGTGGCTTGCATTAAATAATCCAACAGCACTTTCTTCCGGAACAATACTTGACTAGTACGAAAGCTGTGCTCCTAACCACAGTAGCGAAGAAATAACTCGTCGGTTCGTCGATTTAACTGAATCTTGATCAACTTTATAAAACAAAAATTAAAATCTAGCGGAATGGAATGGTTCTATAACAACAGTATAATCTACGTAAGGTTACAAGAAAGATCACTCTCCAGTTAGTTCAGTTTCAATTTGCTTTCATAAGCTTTGAGCGCTTCTCCATATTCACAATAACGCTTACGCAGCTCTGGTTCCAAGTGTTTATACTTGTCAAATTTTCTGCAAAAGCAACAGTAAGAATAAGAATAGCGATCAAGTAAATATTTCGAAGAATCATTTGGACTTACGAAAGGAGTTTTCGCTCCAAGCTTCGGTGTTTTTTGATCCAATAATGTGTCCGAATCTCGTAGAGTGAGTAACGCTCCCTAATTTAAATTAGCAAGAGCAAAGTTAGTGTACTACATACAACCCTTGTCAATTGCTGTACCGTGGATCTGAGTGAAGTACTTTCCGAATGAGCTCCTTGGCCCCAGATGAGACCCAGCTGGGAAAGGATATCTTAGCATCCTTAATCTTCTGATAGGTTTCCTGTTTATCGTTAGTTTCAAAAGGGGGCTTTCCAACCAGAAATTCAAACAACAAGACACCTAGTGCCCACACGTCAACCTGTATACCAAGCGCAAATCAAGAATAACTTGCAGAGCTCATTACGTTTATTTAGTACGAACCTTTTCATCATAAGGAACGTGTCTGATCATTTCCGGTGCCAAATAGTCGAGTGTGCCACAGACAGTCTGTCGATGTTTTCTCCTGAAATTGTCAACAATAAAATTAAACCTTCCTTCAATATAAATGTAGGATGCATTTAACCCTTACGATTTTTTTTCCAGACTTTTTCGGACGGACCATCCAAAATCAGCCATCTTGATTTCCCCGTAGTAGCCAATTAGTAAATTTTCCGGTTTGATATCACGATGGATGACTTTCTGTCCGTGTAAGTACTCAAGAGCTCTGGCTACCTGGTGGATGTATGTCGCTGACCTTCAGCCGCATCAAAATCAGTTAATACTTTGATAAATAATTTATTGTTATGGGTATGATCCTCACCTTTCTGCATTATATCTTTTGTTAGGCTGTGACATGAGGTCATTGTACACGTCCCCACCCGGGGCATATTCCAAAACAAATATAATTTTCTCCTCATCCCGGAAGAATCCGTACATTCGTATTATATTTTCATGTTGAAGTCAGGTCATTGTACACGTCCCCACCCGGGGCATATTCCAAAACAAATATAATTTTCTCCTCATCCCGGAAGAATCCGTACATTCGTATTATATTTTCATGTTGAAGAGAAGCATGAATCTCAGTCTCTCGATTAATCTCAAACTCTAGTCCGTCATCTTCGATTTGCTTCTGATGAATCACCTTGAGAGCCACTAGTCGCCTTTCCCTTACAGTTCGTGCCAGGTAGACGTGACCGTAAGTCCCTTCTCCAAGTGGTCTTCCAGTTTCGAAGTCATTAAGAGTCCAATCTTCCCTGATAAATGAGAAATTCTATTCAATCGGCCATCCGATCCAAACGTTGCAGTTGAATTTACATAGAATCTTACTTACCATCGTTTCGGTGGGTCGTAGGATATGCGTCTGGGGTCAAATGTGTTTTCGTTCAACCTTCCAAGTACGGCAGCAGCATTTTTGCTGGAACAGGGAGCTGGTGCTGGCTTTGCAAAATTGTGTGATGCCATACAGGATACAGATTACCAATGAATACAACTTCACCCAAGAAAAGCTGCTACGATTACACAAAGACAAATGAAATGAATAACCTTTTATAAAAATGAAATGGAAATGTAATGTGAGAGAAGCGAAAAGAAGAAAACAAAAGACATCCGTAAAAAAGAACAGCAAAGGAAAAAGAGCAGGTTTCATGCGAAAATTACGAAGTTTTGTGCTCTGTGTTGAAAAGAAGCTTCTTTAACGCTTCTATGCCGTTTTCAGCTTTTGATTTAAAAATTAAAACCCTTCCAAACTTTGCATGCAGGAATAAATTCAACCAAACTGAACTGAAGAAATAATTAGTGTTCTGCTTCTAAATGGGTTAATGCATAAACTTCTCATTCAAAACAGGTCAAACAGCAACTGAAATTTTAATAGCAACCGATACTATCAGTTCCAACTGAATTTTTTGATTGGAATTTTACCTATAACATTTTCCAACGGTCAGAACAAAAATCGGCCATGTGAACTATATGATGGGGAATTTAACATGTAAGACAATGCCCAGATCACTTATTTCGGTAGGAGTAAGGCTGAGCGGGCCAATGGGAACCTTCCAGCAGAAATCGTAGGACCGGGACTCGAACGACGGACAGAATTTCTAATAATTGTTAGTTTTCAACTAGGGAGGTTCCAGCAGCATTTTCTGCTGGGAGGTTCCCATTGGTCCGCTCTGCCTTACTTCACCCCTTATTTCACAAGGACTAATGAAAAACTGCGATTGAAAAAATTAGAAAGCACTGCAATCGTGGGAGCCCGATTGGGAAACCTCGCTTCATTGGGAACGTTACTGAAACAAGACGAACAAAGATAAAGAAGGTCGCCGTGTTGCTAGGTCTAAACTGCCATTGAAAAAATTAGAAAGCACTGCAATCGTGGGAGCCCGATTGGGAAACCTCGCTTCATTGGGAACGTTACTGAAACAAGACGAACAAAGATAAAGAAGGTCGCCGTGTTGCTAGGTCAAAATCTCAATGGCCATATAACTTTCGGAACAATCCTAGTATAGTCACCCCAATACGATTCTCCCATAAGGATTTGGGTTTCCCGCGTCAACCTAGGAACCTAACATCATAGGGAATGAATTTTTTGGGGTGACTATGCTACAGTATGGAAAGTAGAGACATGGCATTTGGGAAGGGGCGTGATGGGTTAAAANGTGACTATGCTAGTAGGATTATACCTAACTTTCTGATCCGTAACTTTCCACGTGGCTTGACTACAGTCAGGTCAAAAATCCAATACTTCCCAAAAACTCACTGGCAATACTACATTTAACTTTCACAGTGACCAAGTTCGGTCATTCAGTAAACCATCCTGTATTCATTGGGGTTGTGCAAGCGTACTACCCTCTTATTCGGTCACGTAATTTGTGGATGACTTTTTCCCTCTCTAGGTGAACCATTCCCGGGGTTTCAACACAAAAGTCAAAAGCGGGATCTCATTTAGCCCACCAGTAGTTCCGTTATCAATAAAACTGTGCTGTCGGTTGCAACCGACAATAGCCATTTTAATTAATACTTTTGACTGACTGTTTTGATTTATGTATTTGGAATAATTTGAAGCTGAAAGCTAGAGAATTCTACTCGAATCAACTCCTTAAATTGCATTTGGGATTCCAGAAAAATCAAAGAAAGCTCTGCCCTATATATCTCATCACATCCTGCCCCGTAGAGAAGCTGACGAGCCTCTGTCTCCTAGTTTACAGTTTAAAGCTTGTCTACTCACCTTCCCAAGCGGGTCAGAGTTCATAAAAGTATAAGACATAATTAAGTGAATGAAACAATTTTCTGCTTATCTCTTCTGATCCTTTTCGTGTGAACGTGTTAATTACAAAATCATTTTCTCTGTACTATCATGAGGATGACGTGGTAAAAATTAATGAGGCGTGTCATAGTCTTAAAATTTAAATTAAACAGAGGAGTCATCCTGCAGACAGACATAAATATAACCTTTGACATACGGGGGTGGGGAGGTGCAGATGCATGGATATTTTATGCTCGGACGGGCACGTACGGGTGCTTCCTGAAGTTCTTCAAAAAGCTCTTGTTATTCGATCAGGAGGATTCAGGAACAATTAAATTAAGCAGATGAAAGGGAAGACGGAAGTGATGGATCAGTTCCTAAAGGCACGAGCCAAGCCTAACCTAATCCTCACGTCATCGCTCCATTTTTTATTCCTTACCTTGAGTAAGAAAAATGGAAACCGTGTATTTCTTTCGATTTGACTTCCAAGCAGCAACAAGAGGCAACAAGGTGAACAGATAGACCTGTGGGGTTTTATAACCCTCCTGCCCTCGCTGCCTACGTAAACTTCTGGTTAGAATATTGTTTGTTGCCTGATAACTTAAATGCCTGCTTCCTTTGGCTTTAAGCTCAGATGTCCATAAAGATCCTTCCTCTTGCCAGGTGACAATGTTCTTCGGAGCGAAACAAATTCCGACCAGGAGGAAGACGGAAGTAAGAAGGAATTGATACCTGGAGTTGCGTTGGATTCAGGGAAGAGGGAGGTAAGGTGTAAGGAACAAACCTTTTTCTATACATTTCCAACATGGTGCACTACATTCTGTCACCCTTCGGGGGAACAACAAAGGGATGCATTATCAGCTCAGGAGATTTCATTTGGTAAAGCGATGACGAGATGACTATGGTAAAATTTTTTATCCTAATCCTAAATTAAAAAGAAAACACTCTCACAATATTTGTTAATTTTTATTTACACTCCATTATTTCGCCTATGATTTTAGAATTTTCATTTTTTTTCGCCGAAGCGCTTGAATTATGCGTGATTCTGGAATTTTCACCCTTCATTGCATAATATTGAAGCCGAAAGGATTGAGGGTGATTTTTTACTCTTATTTTGTCCATTGTTGGACTTATCGGAAGTATGGGAAGAGTGGGAATGGGAAAACATCTTGCTGAGAAGGTGGGCTCTGTGGCCTTTTGTTGTTCAACAACACGGAAGTCATCTCTGGGGCAGTTGGTTTTTTTTGCTCCCTTTTCCGGATCCACTTCCGCATGTCTAATCTAATCACGCTCCTTATTTCTCCTTACCTTAACGTCTTTCACTCTAATTTAATATGACAATTAGGCGCTACTATAAAGGAATGTACCTTATGCCTTTATTTTCTGTTAGAATCCTACAACGTCGGCAGACGCCGAAGGGTCCCCCCACCGCAGATCCTCATCCCACAAGTTTCCAATGTACAAAATGGCCCTTCAACATTCTTTTCTAGTGTTTGACTGACGGACTTGGTCTGTTTAGAAAGCCAGGTTACAGGGAATACATATTCCCTGCCACCATTTTTCGACTGTCCTCCCCAAGTTGCGACTTGAACGATGATAGCAGCGAAGATGAAGTATTAAAACATTAATTTTTGACTTGAGCGCTATTCGTCTAGAGCATTTTGTGTAAAATAAATGCAGTGAAACTGTTAAAAAAGGAATAAATTTGAATTATGTAAAGAAGATAGAAAAAATTTTCTGTGATAGTTGTGTTTGTGTTCCCTGCAGCAGCTTGGAACATCTGTCTAACCTACTCCCTTACGTTTTTACGCCTATGCAAATTTCTAGGAGACGCGAGCAGTATTGGAATTTGGGTCATTTTCCCCGATTCCTCTAGGTCAGTTGTGTCGGGAGACACATGTCAGCCAAAAAATTTTTTGTTGGAAAGGATGATTTGTGATGCTGCTGGAGGTGGTGCAGTTAGAGCCACATTGATCCATTCTTCGAGAAGGTGGACCATTTTTTTTTTGATGGGGAGAAACTCATCGCCATATTTTATTTGCTCGGTTTGAACAGAGTAGACCAGCCGGTGGTACATATTTGTTGGAAAAATAAAATGGCACATCCATATAATTCTTATCTATGATTTGTTTATTTAAGCAGAGTTCATAGATCTCTTGCTTGGCGTGGATTTTCTTCTCCGACCAGACTGTCCCATCTTTTATGTCACTTCCACACCTAATAAATTATTAAAAATATCCCTGAAAATTTCATCCGCCGAGACATATATTAGTTTAGTTGGGACTAGGAAAATAGACACTTTTAGAAAAAAGTTATCCACCACACAGTTCCCTGCTTTCTTAAGTAAAAATAACTTCTACAATCATATACTACAATCGTCTGGGGAAGAAATTTGGGAGCAAGTCTGCTCATAAGATTAAAAATGACGTTTTTTGTTTCTTAATTAAGAGTTCATGGAGACTTCTTTTTTTAAACTTCCATAAATCAACTGGCTAAACTATAATGATCCCCACTCCGCTCCGTCGATTTCACACCTCGTGAAGCAGAGATAAGAGAGCGAGCATCTTTCCCTCCTCAAAGAATGGGAGTGCAGAGCTTCATAATTGGCCTAACGAATTTGCAAAAGTTTCTTGAGTAATCTGTCTTCTTGAAAAATCCCAGTAGATTTGATGCTTACTACATACATGGAAAATTGCACTTGCAATTTCTCAAGGCTCTTGACATTATTTTTTAGAAAAGAAAATGAACCTTCTAAAGTTGGCATTGGTACGCCAAAAAATTGGTCGATGTCCAGGAGAAGTTTTCTTAAAAAATCATGTTGATTTTCTTTGTAGTAAAAATTTAGTAGGGCTGAGCTCCTTGGAATCACCTTCTTCCAAGAACACTGAATTACAACGATTAGATAGAAAACCAATTGGTGGAGGCCAAGTGTTGAGACATGGAAGAGCTGGCGACATTATTATAGGAACGAAAAATTGTCTACAGTCTACGATTCAGTATTCGCTTCTATTTATAAAAGTCCCTTATTCTTAATTTTCTATCCAGATTTCAAATGCTTATGTAAAACGGGATTTCAGGAGTGGCTACGGGTTTCTACGCCCTGATTTATGTATTATTTTGATACTGAGTCTCTCTCCCTCACTTTCTTCCGGAACTGGTTAACCAAGGGTCCTATAAGAAGGAGAATATTAATAATTATGAGTATTATTTCTACTTTCCCAAGCCCAAGCCTCCATTCGACCAGGTGAGCTAGCGCAAATAAAATAAATGAGATTAAAATGAGATGAAATGAAATTAGGCATAAAAGATGATGGTTCTACGAAGGCATTTTGGTTGGACCAAAAGCTTTTAATTTAACTTGGCGAACTAATGCTTCTGCCATCTCAGGCTCCCGAGCTGGATCCACCTGGTTTCTTTAATTGGAATCCTTCAAAATTGCAAAAAAAATTAAAGGTTTGCATTAAATTTCTCTGGGTGTCGACTTTATTTTTTGTTTAGTCGAGTACTTCCAGCGATTTGGATTTTTCTAGTGAGCAAGTCAGAGGGGACGTTTTACTTCCCAAGTCAAAAACTGCATTGTAATTAATTTCAAAACTGCAACGAGCTAGGACTATATTCTCTTATGATAGTTTCTCCTAGATTTTCTAAATGTTTCTTTAAGAAAATTTTTGGTTAGGATTATGAAAAAGGTAGGAGAGGAAAACTGGAAATAAATCAATATTCTTTAATATGTTCAAATGATTAGATTGTCCTTTTTGTAAAGAGCATGGTGATGCTATTGCAGTGTAGTTTGCATAGTCCGTCGACTCAAACTTGTAGTAAAAGCGGGAGGAGCAGTGACCAGGTCAGAATTATTGACTTTCTTTTACGTCGATACGAAGGTAGAATTTGAATGGGAGTCTAACTCTTCTGGGGAAAGTCTGGGAAAAAAAAATTATATATTAAAATGAAGGACCGTCGTCGTCGTCTTTCTTCCTCGCTTCTTTCTCTCTTGGACTGGACTGCCTGATAATAAAAAAAAAGAGTGAGTACAACTAATCTGTATTATAAGGGTGCTTACTTGCTTAGCTCTTAGCTCATTGTAGTAGCTTACTGACTCAAAACCCACGCTGGTTTTCTCCTAATAGTATTATTAGTAGTAGTTGTGAAGTGGGGGATTTTAGAGGCGGCGCAATGATTGGAGCGCAGGTGGGTACCACCACCAGAGCATACACAAAACCTGGCGATACTGGAGTGAGCGTTAGTGAGTAGTAGAGTAAGACCTGACACGCTCCTCTGCAGTCGTTTCCGGTTAGTCGACGAGTCGGGCAGTTTCCATCGGAGATACCCGCTTATAATTCAAGTAGAAAGTGATCTAGTCTTAAAGGGCCCTCTAACAAAAAAATATTGAGAAAATCATCCCGAGGAGAAAAAAAGATTTAAAAGATCCACGGAGCTTTAGAGAAGAAAGTTTTGAAGAAGTGTCTAATCTAAATTCAAGAAATCCTCGGATTTTTATATGAGAAAGAAGTCCTTCTCTATCGGGATTGACCCAGTTCAAGAAAAAAAAAAAATTCCAAGGCAGGAATAAGTGTTTAAAGAGAAAGTGAAGAAAGAGGAGAAGAGAAACCGGACGAATTCTTTTTCTTTTGAAGGAGTTGCGGCTGCCCCCTCCTCCTCGTTTGACTGGAGAAAGTGCCTATCCAGGAAAAAAAAGACTCAATTCTCGAGTGGAGGCAGTCCAGTGTAGAGGTGCTCCTGGTGCTCTCTCCTCTACTCACAGATCATCAGGATCATCATAATCACCTTCACTCCTTCTTCAAGTCCCCACTCATCACCTCTCCTTTTTACTTCCTTTATTCTGAGTGAAAACAAAAGCTTTTCACTCTCTAGTCTACTTTTTCACTTTCCTGTGTAAAAAAAGGGCTAAACTTTTCTATTCTACTAAAGTGAAGTGTTCAATCTTTCTTTACCGAATGCCTTCGAAAAAGAAGAAAAAAACTTTTCTCGGCTTCAGAGTCCTAACTTCCATAATCCTTAAATCCGAAGAGTCAAATGGATTTTTATATTTTGAAAACCAGTTCTGAAGAAAATTTGATTTCTTGAAGCCTCCTGACTTTCTCTTGGGTGAACTAAAATATTATTCCTCTTTGGGGAAAACATTAAGGAAAGGCTTATGTGAGTGCAAAGGAGGAACCATGGTTTTGTTTACCCCAATTCTCTCTGAACAAATATACTAATGGGTTTGTTGAAGAGGTCGCCGACAAGGATTTGTCCCTCCCCTAGCCAGACTGGAGAAAGTTTTTTGTACTTGACGTGAGAAGAAGGAACTGATTTGTGAGAAATAAGATAAATTATTCTGTATATGAGGCGGTGCGGGACGACTCTTGAGCGTACCGCATCTTCCCAGGAAGTCCTCTCATTCAATTTCTTACTACAACATGTTCTGCATTCTTCTCCTACTTCTTCTACAGTGTCTTTTTGGCTCCTCCGGATACACCACTTTCAAAGGTAAAAAAATAATTCTCATTAATTAGACGCTCCTCCCCGCTCATCATCTCCTAATCTCTTGAGCTCATTTCCTATAGTCTGTTATACTCGAGTTCATTTGGCGAAGATTTAGAGGAGAAAGTGGGATGATCTCGTTATTTCCTCCGCCTTTGAAATTTTGAAACTGACGATGGAGTTTAAAGAGTGGGAAGTGCACGTAAACTGACAACTGTCATCGTAGGATTTGTCTGCTCCCATAAAAATCTTTAGGTTGGCATTGATAATGACTGCATTTGTCCATACACCTGTCCGTTTTCAAAACCAGAAGTTTCCATATGAGGGGAATCGGCGAGGCATAATTTTAATGAACCTTCCAAAAGTTTTAAACTATATATTTGCTTTGAATTTTAATTTTACTGATCAGAACAAGGGGAACGAATTTGTAAACTGTAGATTCCCTTCCTTGTAGCCTGGATTCCCATAGTTTGGATGACCTTTGAGTTAGTAATTTGAAACGACTAGCCTTCTTAATCGCAGAGGATTTATTCGAGTCAAAAGCTTGTCTCGTTTAGTGTCTACCCGGAACTGATTTAATGAGTAGGATAATCATGATTTTCCGATTTAAGCCTTACGCATTATTTAACTACTACCACAATACAAGATAAGTTATTTCCTGAGAAATGGCTTTTCTACAGAAAGAAGCTGATAGTCAAAGGTCAAAGCCTAGTCATTTTTTTTTTCATGTAAAGCAGATGAAACATGGTGTTGAATCGGATCACGGATCAAGCATAATAAAATTAATTCATACTCACTTGTTGATGTTGAGGGATTAATAGCTTAGAATCGGATTTTAATGGCGTTATATTTACTCAGCTCCAACTCGAATTACTGATTTTTCTTGGTCATTATCACGGTGATTTGAAATCGGCCGATTGAACAATTATTTGATTCCTGCAAAATATTTTGTTCGAAATTCAAAATTTTCTCCATCGGGAATTCTCTCTGCCGTGAGTCAGTTGACCCCTTGCAGGTCCCTTGCAGATTCGATATTGAGGGTAAGGGTGAGGTTACTGAATAATCTTGGTGTAGTTGGATTTTGCTGTACATGCAATGTACATGAATCTACGATGGATCCATTCTACTAGGAATGGCGGTAGGAGCCACGAGGAGAATAATATTCGTTATTTCTATTATCATAAAAACAGTTTAATGATTTTCCCTTCTTTCTCCTTCCCATGGTATAAATCCATCACCCTCTCATCTCCTCTGCTAGCTGCTTGCTAGCTATGAACTGAACATACACAGGTGAGAGAGAAAACAGATACGAAACTTTTATTGTCATTTTCTCCCTTCCTTGGAAAATATCCACCCCCTCGCCCTTCTGTTTTCAACATTTACGAATTCCAAGGGTTTAGTCATAATTAAACTACTGAACTGGAGTCATTTGACTATAGCTCAGAGTCAGAGAAGGAAAAAGATTTTGTTAGGTCTGCTTTTTCTGAAATAAAATGATTTGATTGAAAGAAGTATAGCAATATTCTTATATTCTTTGACTTTATTTTTATTTATTCATGTTTTTAATCGCCGAATGATTTTTGATTCAGTCAACTTCCTCTCTCTCGCTATCCATTTATGCCTCCCGAGGAGGAACCCTGGTCCCAAAGGCGAGACGAGGGAACTGTTAATAACCTAATTTTTGTTAACCTGAATCTTATTTTTATATGGACGGATATTAAATGAGTTTAAAGTAAGAAGGCAGGTGAGTTGGGAGAGATAGGGGGGGGGGGGGGCTGGAGAGTTCGCTCCACGAACAACAGGAGCCAGTCTCTTGCCCCATTCCCATCAGAAATTAAAATTTCGAAATCGAAAACATGAATATAGGAACGAAGGGTTATCGGAACTGAAGCGGTCAAACCGCAAGACGCTGTGACTCCCAAAAATGAAATTCCGAATCACACTTCCCAGGATTTTTCATCAGTGTCGTTCGTGAAAGCTCTGAATGGGCTGTACCCGTATTGCCTGTTAATTATTCAGAACTACCTGGTTTGCCATGTTCAACTCCACAAAACTCGGTTTGACTTTTCTAATTAAACAGAATGATTTCTCTATTTATTATTCTGGTCTAATAAGAACATTAAATCAAAGAGGTACTTACTTGGTTTAAAGGATTTCAGAGTATTTCAGGGTCAGTTTTAAACGTTTTAAATTTGTAGCCAACGGAAAAGGCTAATCTTATAATTCAGCGGTTGGTAAAAAGAAGAAAGTAAGTAACAATTTGCATGTTGTCGTATAAGGACTTTCTACCGGCTTTGAGACAAGTCGGGAACTGGAATGCATGCAGGGGTCTACTGCCATTTAAAAACTAAAGCATTTCATGCATTTCCAACATAACTTTGAACACAGAGCGAAAAGCACTTATGTTCGTCACAATTGATTGGTTCCTTTTACAACACAGTTGGCATAATCCAAGATTAGAATTCACGATTAGATGAGTCATTCCTATTTCTAGGAATGTATGCAATTGCTGAAAAAATCGATAGATGAAGGCCATCAAATCGTCACCTGGATTTCTGATAAACTGTTGACGAACGTGTGTAATTATAGTATTTTCTCAAAAATTTGTATATATTGAAAGTGAGGAGTATGGTAATTAAAATCCAATTATAGGGAAATGGGTTTTCGGAACGCAAACACTCTTTAGTCTATTTATTTCGGATTGCAGACCTATGCTGAGCGAACCCATTAAAAATTTAAAACATAATGTGCAATTCGATTGAGGCCAAGGTTCTAATTTTATAAAAAGTGAAAGCAGGAAAAAAGGTTTAGAAATCCTTTCTTGTTGTGAGAAACCATCATGGCGGATGCAAAGCATTAGTATTGACAAAATAATTGGACAGGGGGCTCTATAATAAGAGTAGGGGTGGTGGTGGTGGACCGTCTGAAAAATCTAAAATAGTGGAAGGGGTAGCGGTGGTGAAAGCAAGGAGGAGGGCTAGAAAATCCCAAAGACTTCCTTCGCTAATGGTCGAGCCACCAGACAGAGGAAGAAAAAAAGGAGCAAGTTTTTCTAAAACAGTAATTAAAACCAAATAGTTGGGTTTCCTAAATGATTGGCTTACCTTAATCCTTTTGGACAGTGAAAACATGAGGGGGACTCCTATTTGTCACTCTCACCGTCCTTCCCCTCTTTCCCTGTGAAACATTATATGCGGAAGAGAAACAGGTGTTGAGAATTAGTCTCTGGCTTCCAATGACTAAACAAATGGACTCCTTTTCCTAGATAATCCAGATAATCGCATTTTAAACCGGAAGGATGCATTTTTCCCCTGGTATTTCAGGATTTATGGGATTAGTCTCCCTCTCCAATGAATACTAAAATCTTATTAAATCTTGATTTATATCATTTCCAAACCTGCTCACCCTTTTGTTCAAATCATGTTCTCAAGCGTCTGGACAAGCAAAACGCAAAACCAGTAGCAATCGCTGAAACATTTTATTATCTCCCCCATCAACATATTCCAAATCCACCCAAGACGGCCTTGCTCAAGCGGAGAAAGTTTTGCTATAATATTGCCTATGCCTCTCCAAAAAAATAAATCTTGAAAATACTACAGGCGTGGCCGTTGGATTTTCGACCATTTTGAAAGCGCGATAGGTTTAAGGCGCGCTAGCCAGAAAATCTGAAATTTGGCAGGCTTACTCAGCATACTGTCCTAATGAAATACCATTTTTTACTTCAAAAGTTTTAGCAGAAATATCAGGGAAAACGACACTGCGCATTATTACCTACCCGCATTTTTCTAGACGCTTTTTTTAAAAACCATTCCTCCGAGGAATCACTTGCCTGGAAAATTTTACTTTCAGAGTTTCACTATTTCACTGTGCGAGGTTTCATTAAGTTTTGTGAAGTTTGTTATATAAGGTTACCTACCCACTACGATTTCGGAGGATTGGTCTTGTGCAAAACTGTCTCGTAAGTAGCTTCCCTTCTCTCAAAAACTCTTTTGGAACACATGCAAATCAAATGTAAATCACGGAAAATAAAGCCAAAGATTAAAGCGGTTAGAACTATTAAAGCGGGGAGTAACTTGCCGAAGGGGGATAATGTAAAGATAGAATAACAAACGTTCTTCCAGCTGAGCTAAGTTAGGTGATGGCGAATTCAGTAGATTTCTTGCCAAAATTAATTTAACTAATTTACTTTACGCTCGCAGCGAGAGAAGAGATTTTCCCCTGAATTCCGCTCCCTTTCTCTTTTTTCATCCGGGAAGAGAGTTTTTGAGACAAATAGCCTAAGACCGACCCTCCAAAATCGTAGTGTCACCTCTGAACACAAGGAAGATTTTACAAAAAACTTGCTTCCGTTCCATTTGCTTCGGTAACAGATCACTGATTGTTTCAGACGAATCGCTTGCAAATTTTTTATATTGGCATAACTGTTAAGTAAAGCCTACCTAGTACCTTTCAAATTCAAATCTGAGAATTTCGTGACTTCCCTTCGCTTTAGTCTGAAGGGCCACATAGCCAGCCAGCAGCCTAAAACCTTTCAATTTGTAGGAGGAGCAGATTTGAGGGAAATTCGAGAAGCTTTGTTTTTTTCACATGTGTTTTCGCATTTGTGGATTTCGTTAATCTTTGAAGACTTGAGGCGAGCATCAGAAGCAAGATGTCGACTAAAAGTTAGTGTAATCATAAAGAGGACTCATTACTTAATCAATTACATTGTTGAAATCCGGACAATACCTGCAAGTAAGCAAGTTCTCAGGTAAAACAAAAACCCCTTGTTAAGGCTTACTTACATACGTACATGGTTTACTGAAAGGTGCGCGAACTAGGGTGGGCGTGCATACCGCGGTC
>JABASM010000991.1:0-17169 GCA_019776545.1 Brachystomella parvula | reverse complement strand
ATTTTCATGCTAGGGATATTCACATTGGGAACGCAAAGTGACAGCCTCCCAAAGCTTTCGAATTCGAAAAAAAAGTGCTTTCGGAAAACTTTGAAAACGCAGGACTGGGACGCTGTTTCCGTTGAAAACATGGAATCGCGTTGGCTGAAAATTGGCTTATCAAATCATTTGACCGTCTCGATCCTCCCTTAGAAAGGACAGCGCAGCAGTAACATTACGAAACCAACGTCCCTGGGGAGGTCAAACCTTGACTTTTAGAGCTCAGAAAAAATGATTTCTGAATTTAGCGTGTTGAAATAAGCTTTGCGGAGTCACCCCACAAGCCCTAACGCTTATGTTGACCTCTGGTGACCTCTTTGGGATCAAAGGTCAAATTTTAAGCGTCAACTGAAAGGTAACATTCTAAGCAATCGTCTTCCAAAAAAATGAATTCAAAGCCAATTTTAGCAGACGTGGGTTTCGTAATGTTACTGCTGCGCTGCGTTGTTCTTCATTTTTTATGTTTGTTCAAAATAAAACCAGCAACTCTGTACTTGTAAATTTTTAGGCCTTGTTGGACTTTGTGAAATTTATGAGTAGGAATGAATAGATGTTTGAAATTATAAATTGCATAGGGTGTTTTCTCGTGTAGTGATTTGTTATTTTTAGAGGATTCATTCCAGTTGGATGAAAATGAGCTTCTAGTTTGTTAATCCTCTTGTATTTCCCCGGAACATACCCCTCTGTTTCTCATTTCCTTTCCAAATAAATAAATAGTATATCCACCAACCGCTTCTTTTCTACCCTTAGGTTCTCCTATAAATTCACAGCAATTTCCAATTCATCAGCTATTTTTTTTTCTTCATGAAATCAATGTATCGGAAGAGAAGGAAGGGATTAAATCCATGATTTTCCAGGGCGGAAGCAGAAAGAAATATTTGCATTTTTTATTTGACTACAAATCCAAGGACTGTAACGCTTTACCATGAAAAGGCTTCAAAGTGATAGCCTTTTTCAAAAATGCAGCAAAAATTTCGATTTTCTCCACGCGCAAGTTGATGCGTTTCCTGTTCGTTGCGCATTTTTATATCTCAAAAAAACTGAAGAAATCCCATAAAAAATATTTGTGCACAAAGACAAAAGTGTTTTTTTTTTTTCTGAAAAAGTTCAGCAAGGGAACAGCGCAATCTGCTGGAATTTTTCATTGGTTTTCACACATACCACTCCGAATGACTGCAAAATTATTCACTAAAGCCATTTGGCTCACTTGCTTCTTCGAAGTCATCCGCTTCCTTGAGAATTCAATTTTTTTCTGTTTATTTTTCGGAAACTTTGATTTGATTTTAGATGTGGAAATCCACATTCAAACGAAACATTAAAAAAAAGTCAAATAATTTTTTCCCACTGTTGGGCAGTAGCTTTAGGCATGAATGGGTGGAGGTTTTTCTTGAACGCGAATGTCAAACGATTCGAATTTCTCTTTTTTCGAATTTGTCGAACAGTGTCGCATAGGAAAGCATGAAAAGCTGCAAAGTTCTATTGACATGTAGAACGTGAAAATTTCTATTGAATTTTAGATGAAATCACTCAATTTGCGAAGAAATAATTTTTTTTTGGTGGATCAACTTGTTAAAATGTAGATTTTCAGAGCATTAAATCTCATAAAGATTACCTGAAATCAAAAATTTTATGAAGACTCAGCGCCCAGCCAAGTCCAGAATCTCGTTTTCTCCCATCAGAGTGGAGGGGTAGTGAGGCTCCCTTGGAAGCATAAATTTTGGCGAGAAGCTGGAGAGTAATGAGGAGTGAATGCTGTATAAATGGAGTTGGGAAAATGGGGTAGGGAGAGGGTTGACGCATGACTGAGTCCTTTGGATCCAAAAAAGAAAGAGAAGATTGTAAATGTAAATTGGTGTTTGTAACTGTTTCTCTCCATTGTTCCTGTCTCTTCTTTTCAATTCCTCTGCAGTGGACATACAATGGACTGCTGGGAAATGGAAAAGTATATGAGCACAAAGTATAACTAAAACTTCCCTATAAATCCAGGGAATAAATGGATGATACACGGGAGCAGAGTGTAGTGAGCTGATTTATTAATCCAGAATCCACACCACCGCGGAACCGGAGTCACCGGAGTCACCGGAATCATCCAACTCTCAAATCAAGCATGGAACAATGGGACCCACTCTCTCTCTAACCTTTCTCTCTCCTCTGCTCCCATTTATTTTACAAAAAAAAAAAAAAAAAAAAAAAAATGAAAAGAACATCCTAGTTTATCAGCTGCTCGTATCCCTTACAGAACCAACAAAATCAAACCAACCAGCATAGAATTACCGGGAGACAGAGAAATCAATTTAAAAATATAAATCAAAAGCGATTTAAACTTAAATCAAAGTATCCGTTTACATTCCCCAGTTTAATCATTTATCAAATTGACTTCTCAGCTCCCACAATCCATCCCTTAATTAACAATCCTTAAAAAATCAACCGGAATTTTATGTAAGAAAAAATTACACGAACAAGCATTTTGAATGGGCAAAGTGAAAGTCTACTTTCACTTAAGATTGCTCCAGCAAAAATTCAATTTTAGTCTGCCTTTTTATTCAAGGAGTCTTCATCTGTTTCAGCTTTTGTGAAAAAAATTCAGAAATTTGAATTTAAAAGTTGGAAACCTTCTTGTTTCATTTTTTTAAATAGACACTACTGAGTGAAAAATTCTAGGTTTTTGAGAAAATTTATGTTTGTTAACGTGAGAAATGTTTTAAAGTTACTAGAATTTTTTGAATCTGAAAATAGGAAAAATTCAAAAATTTCAAAAGTTAGAATTGATCAAAGCAAAATTTAATTAACTTTGAAGTTGACAATGAAAAACAAAACTATGGCTTTAAATATTAAAAATTAGTTTACAATGACAAATACCAATTCTTTTTTCCCTGGTAAAAAAAAAGCAGTTGAGAAAAAGTTGGCTTTCACTTATTTTTCCCAGTCAAATTCTCACAGATTTTTTGTTGCTCAAAATTCATTCTAAGTACAGTAAAATCCGCTTATAGCAACACGCCCTACAGCAACAAAACGCCTTTAGCAACAATGATTTAAGCATTTGGTTAGTTCCAGTATGCATTTAGCATGGGCTAAAAACGCCCTATAACAACAATCGCGTTTAACAACACGATTTCACACACGTATTAGGCATTTTTCGTGTTTTTATAACAACAAAATGGGACTTTGAAGGAGTTTGATGACTGCTTAGCTCCTGCGTAATCCCTCTGTAATCGCTCGTAGGCTTTTTGCTGAAAAACCATGGTTTTATGTAGGCTGAATAGTGTTGCTGACCACTAAAGGAGAATGGTAGTCAGCAGAAACAAGGTCCTTTGATCGATTTCAGTGAAACTTGGTAGGTAGCTAGCCTAGAGCTATAGCTCCAACTCTGGTACGAGCATTGACCTTTTGTGAAGTCGTAAAAGTTTATGAAAAAATAGGGTGACCTCTGACTGCCATGTTTCAAGTCACAACTGCCAGGCATAGTTAAAATCAGGACGCAAAGCCTTTTGCTTGCTGGATCTATGAGGTCAAGTGGCGTGACCTGTATGTATCACTTAAGGTCAATACCGTGCTTTTGGCTCGTACCAGAGCTGGAGGTTCTGGTTAGTATTAGCTATGCCACCAAATTTCATTGAAATCCGTCAGAAGATCTTGTTTTGACTCCTGACTACCATTCCCCTTTCTTATTAACATACACACAGACGCGAGTTGTCGTATTGATTCTTGTAGCAACATATTCTTGTTGTATGCGTATAACAACAAACGCTTATAGCAACGCCAATTCCTGGCTCCCAAACTGTGTTGCTTTAAGCATATTTTTCTGTATTATCGTTCCAGAAAGCAGAGAAGGTTACGTTGAATATTTATCAAAAGCATAATGGCAAATTTTGTTGGAATTTGGCGGTTGGAGGTAGTTATTAGCCTAATGACGTTTGAATTTGAGCTCTTTTGAATTTTTGGTGACATGACGAATGATAAGATTTATTTTCTAAATTCCCTCGTTTCTTTTGTTTACTACCCTTCTTCATGGTATAGCTCTGTCTACGAGGGAGCAGGTGGGCATGCATTATCCACTGAATCCTCGATTCCAGCTTCATCATTTACTTTTACATTATTTTTCCCTCATTTTCCTGAAATTCTGATAATCCAATCTAATTCCTTCACTTTCGGTTTTCCTCCGCTTTTTTAACAATAATTTTAACACGATTTCTTCTACTTTTGTAGGAAAATTTGTGGAGCAGAGAAGTAAATTGAAAGGGATTTTTCTCAGAATTTAAAGTTTTTTTTTATTTTGAGGTCACCCATTCTCCCCGTGAGAATTGAGGAAAAGTGTGTCTGCCTTTTTGGGTGCTATGAAGAGGAGGGCTCAGTTTCAAGAAAAAAAATCCAAAGATTAAACCATGGAATAGAAACATGGAGAACTAAACCCCAGTTTTCCACCCCAAAAAATTAGGAAAAAAAAAGTTTTACGCATGATAAAGTCATCAGCCGATTTTATTACAGAAATAATCCCAGCTCCAATCCCCCATTTACTTTAAAATGAATTTTTTTAATTTTCGAGAATTCGTTCTACTCCAGCTTAAGAATTTCTTTAGTAAAAATAAAAATAAATAATGAGGAGAATTATTTATGATGTCGGAAGACAGGAAGGATATCTTGATGAAAAGGCTTTTGTTTCTAATGAGTCTCCACGGCTGGACGAGATTTTTGGAGAAGAAAAACCTCATCAGACTTTCCATTGTTCATTTTCCTTTGATTTTGCCACGAACCCTTTCCTCTGTCGCCTGTTTTTAAAATCCTCTTTTCTTCAACTCACAAAATGTCAGTCTATCCTTTCTATATACCAATTAAGAAAAGCTAAATTTAATACACAAAATAGCTTTGAAAATAATTTCAAAATCAGAATCATGGATACTTTTTTTTTTATTCGAAAACTCCATTTTTTCTAGAAACACGTAAAAATCCTATTTTTTTGAATTGATTATCTAGGAAATTCAAAATCCAACTTATTTCTGAGTTCATTTTATTTCTTTTGCAAAAGAAAAAAAAAATGCTGAAAAATAGCGTTTTTATTTCTTACCTTCTTATCATTTTGTAAATTACTATAAAGTACAGTTTTCTAAATATAAAACTCTTCCATCCTAAAAGTTTTTCTTCCTAATTTTAGATTTGGTGTTTTTTTGAGTTGTGATGATTAGGATGGGTGGTTGGCTGGGTTGGTGGGTGTGGGTTAATATTTTTCTTAATTTTGATGATGATACCCTTGGAAAAGGTTGGACGGACCCTTGAACCTACTACCCGTGGCACGGGCCTCACAATCACTATAATTATACACCGGGAAATATTAAGAAAATTCAGATAGAAATTTCATGCAATCCCTTTCCATCAAATTTTTTTTTCAACTTTTTTACGCCTCCGGGATACACAGGATTTTGTAAAATGAAATTAAGAATATTCTGAAAAATAGAAAAAAGTATTAGGGAATAGTATTATACAAGTTGGTTTTGAAAATTCAGTGGATCCATAATAATTTGTTTGATTTGAAAATGGAGTATTTGGTAGTAAAGGGGGAAGGGGGGGGGGGGGGGGGTTACTCATTATGAGTCTTGGATCTTTCCTATGCTTGAAATTGGTGAGGTAGGGTAGGGAGCTACTGAGTCAAGTTCTTCTCCTGGGAAAAGTTGGGGTTGAACCCTCAGTNGGGGGGGGGGGGGAGTTACTCATTATGAGTCTTGGATCTTTCCTATGCTTGAAATTGGTGAGGTAGGGTAGGGAGCTACTGAGTCAAGTTCTTCTCCTGGGAAAAGTTGGGGTTGAACCCTCAGTGGTGCTACTGGTACTGGAGTTGAGCAAGTGACGGAGGAAAAACCGGTTTCAAGAAACCCTCATCCTCACCACCACGAGCAGCATCCCCCGGATCCAGAAGATCTTCTTCATCTTCTTGAGTCAGTCTCCACTGAAACGCTCCTCGGTTCGGACTCATCTACCCCCCTCTCCTTCAAGGAAATCCTTAAAACTCATACCCTCCACTAGTTGAGTTCAAATCAAAAAGTTCCTACTCAAATCCATCCATTCGAAAATATCCCTCCTTCATTTCATATTTCTTTTTAAGTTTTAATTTTGTGAATATAGAAGAAAAATTGAATCTCCAGTTTTACGAAATGGAAAAATGGAGCTAAAAGGTAAGAATAGTTTTTCACTATTTAAAAATTAAAAGCCCTGCTTTCGTATTTCTCACAAGGGAAGGTTGGTGGTGTTGAATCAAGAATTCCATCATAGCAACACGTGTCATTTCCAGAGGCTGAGAAACGAGGAACCTCAAGTTTACCCTGCTCTATTTTCGCCTTAAATCATTGGATTTGGAGTAAATTGGTTTGAATTGGTTTGGATGAAAACGGAGTAGGATTCCCTAGCTAAATCTATCTCTACAAAAATTTAGAAAATCAGAGTTTTGTGAAAGCCGGTGTACTTTTTAGCGACTTTGAGAAATGTGTTATGGGATTTAACATGTAAAAATATGCATTTCCAAAAGGTGGGCACCCTTGGAAAAGAAATTTGATTTTGCACCAATCTAGAACTGCGTTACTGCTTCTGTTGTGCGGATTACGCGGAATTGAGCCGCAGAGTGATCAGCAAATCAGAGTGATTCAAAATGCAAAATCTCGATTTTTCTGGTTTCGAAAAAAAATGACTTGTTTCAATGACAAACGCTCCCTTATGTTAACTTAGACTATGTATGAAAGTTTGCATGCTAAATCCCATCAGTGATTTCCAAAAAATCAAACAGGGCCGAAATTTGGAAATAGATCAGAAATCTGCATGTTAAATCAGAAACGCATGTTCCGACTAAAAATAAACAAAGAGCGTAAAAATCTGAAAAAAAAAATCTGGAAAACGCTGGATGTCAGTGCATGTTAAATCTCACAAGAAAGTGCTCCGAAATCAGAAAAAAAAAAAAAACCCAAGGAGTGCCCATTACCTACAGAAAACCAGAATTTGCGACGAGTGGCGCTTAGGATCCATGTGAAGGTGGAGAAATTCCGAATTCAGTACTAAGCGTTCCCTTGTAAATTCTCAATTTCCAGTTAAATCCACCCTTTTTCCCTTGTTTTTGTTTCAAGGGACCCTTCTTTGCGGAACCATTATTTTTCTCTTCCTTTTTGTTTTATGATTCTTTTCTTGGAAAAGATGGGACAGAGAAGGGGGGAGTGTGGATGTAGAAAAAAGCTTTTAAAACTAAAGTTAGACTTGAATACATTCTAAAATTAGGAAATTATCTGTTTCTATTTTCATATTTCAAGTTGATTAAGTTTTTCTCCATTTTCATTTGGTTTTTTACTCGTGTATTTTCCAGTTTTATTTTTACTTCCCTCACCTTGAGTCCTACCTGCTGACTGAGCAAAAACATTTTCCCTGATTTCCTCAGAGTTTAATTCAATATTTTGAGGGAGTTTATTTATTCTATTGCTGTAACTTTGGAATTGGGTTCTATTGTCCCCCTTGAATGAGCCTCATTCGGAACTGGAATTGACTTGAAATTCAGTAAAGTTTAATACCCCACCCTCTGTTTGAAAATTCCATGGATTTCCTTGACATTAGCGTCTCCATTGTCCTCAGGATCAGTCTCATCAATTCCAAAGGAAAATAAAGTGGAAATCCATGGGAATGTTGTCTTGGTCTCCTTAATCCTGAACTAGACGAGGCTCCACTCCCTCCCTCAAGGCTCCACTTCTTAACAACAAAATTCAGGAGTTGAGTTCACAAGTCTCTCGTGTCAGACCA
Organism: Brachystomella parvula; assembly: GCA_019776545.1. NCBI lineage: Eukaryota > Metazoa > Arthropoda > Collembola > Poduromorpha > Brachystomellidae > Brachystomella > Brachystomella parvula. The sequence goes on along the minus strand of JABASM010000991.1, from coordinate 9,366 downwards.
TTCTTTATCATCCGTCATTATCAATCAACTCAGAATCCAAAGGTATGAAAAATTTTTTCCCTGGGAAAAAATATTCAAAGCCTTCTAGAAAAATATCAGCCGTATAATTGATAGGAGACGCAGGCCGTAGGCTTACTTTTTCTTGATTTCGAGAATCTAACCTAACTCCTTAGATTTTTGAATTTTAATTTTGTTGAGTTGGTTGAAAACACTCTGGATTTATTTGAAGATACTCAGTTTTTCACTGGAAAACTTAGAAAATGGGGAAATAAGAAATACATTTCTAGACATCATTATTTTCCGATTTTTAAAACCAAACGATTTTTAGAACCAAAAGTGGAGCTGAAAACATGGAAAGGAACGTTGAAACCTATGGCAAAAACCTTAATCTACTTGTTTTATTTTCATTTAATACCCCAAATTGGGGAAAATCAATTAGTCATTAACCGTTTACACTTTTGAGTATTATCCCCGATTGAACCTCTGGAATTTCGTTTTCGACTTTCCTGAATTTCGCCCGTAAACGTTCTGTAGGGAGCATCGTATGCTATTTTTTACAAACCTAAAAATCCCTATCGTTGCATATGAAATTGCCGTGAAATTCTCCACACTGCCTTTGAAGGGGGTTGAAAAATTTTTTAAATTGAGAACTGACTGAGAGGAGTTGCGTTCAGAATCTTATTTTCTGAGCATTTGAAGTGTTGCAGATGGAAATCAAGGAAAGGAATGTCGGGGAGGTGGGAGTGCTTCCTAGTAAAAAACCGAGAATGTGTAAAAATGATGGGGAATCTGACTCCTTGGAAAGTTGACATTTTGAACTCTGAGAATACGAGCCTTCGGGTGAAGATTAGGTCATGTCCTTCGTAATCTAAGATTCAAACTTGAGCCTAAAGAAGTAGATTTTCTAATTTTAAATTTTTTTTTGATTTGAAAATCCAGGGAGGTTTGGAGGGATGAAATTAGTTTTGTGTGACGAATGAGGAAATGGCGACAGCCCTCACCCACCTCCACCAGCACCACCACCCCCAGCAGCAGCAGGAATCAGAGTTGAGTCTGAGGAGGTCGTCTCCCCTCCCATCCTCCCCCAGTCCCTCAGCCCGGAGTGAGACTGGAGTCGAGAATTACTGCAAGGAGTGCGGAGTTATGTTCGAGTCGAGCCGGAGTCTTGAGGTCCATCTCAGCTACCTACAGAGCAAATCTACTGAGTCGATGGGCATCCCAGGATCCTTCAAATAATAACATGGATCACAAATTCCCTACAAAATCATCCCCGTCTGCCCCTTCTCCCTACTACCCCCACCACCAGGAGGGGCACCCAGGACCAGAGTACAATGGCCCACCTCTCCCACTACCACCAGGAGCACCACCACCAAATCTTCTCATCACCACATCCTCACCACTTATTTCAACCACCAGACGCCTCAAGTGGCTACGATCGCCGGCATCCAGGTCAGAAAATTATTCAATTCTCACCACCTCTCCGTTTTTCTCTCTATTTTTTTTTTTTTGTGTAGGAAGTTAAAATTACCAATTTCCAGTAGAAATTTAATTGGCTATGCGTTGAACGTTGAGATGCGTTTACATGGAAAATATCCGTATCCGTATGGGGGAGTGGGCTAGGATCTCAAACTTGGCTCGCTCGGCTCCATCCTTAAGTTTTCAGTTTTTACTTTACTTTACTTTTCTACTTTTATCGGAAATCCTTGTGAAAATTAACATGGAAAATTTGGTGTTCGTAAGAACAGGAGACCGTTCGAAATATTTTACTTTTCTCAGATCCCTGAAAAATCTTTTTTATGCATCTTGATCTCAGCAAAGGACATCGGCACCTTAACATTATGAAACGGCCGCCTGCTAAAATCGACCTAAAATTCATCCGATTTCGCTCAAATTTTGCAGGATGATAGTTTAAAATATTATCTTTTAGTTGACATGCCAAGTTTGACCTTTGACCCCAAAAAGGTTACCGGAGGTCAGCATGAGCTTTTAGGCTTGTGAGGTGTCTCTGGACACCTCACTTTTTTAACTTCCCCAATTTCGCGCTGATCTCATGCCAAATTTAGGCAGAATTCACAGCGAAATTGCGCCAAAACCACGGAAAATTTAAAAGTCACTTCATATTTGAATTTAGCTTTGAATAACCTTTCCAGGAATATGCCTCATAATGTGAATTTGCCATTGTCCTTTCCTTGACTTTTCAACCAGATTTCTCAATTCTAGGTGATTTGAGACCCAGAAATATTTCCAGATTTTTGGCAAAGAAAAAAAGTTTTGTAGCGATGTCCAAAGGAATGCTAAATATAAATGCTGAGTGTCGCGAAATCTAAAAAGGGTGTATACGCTTTAATGTTCCCTCGTCAGCCATTCCGGAGAATTTTGTCTGTATTCAAGAAGAAATGATAGGAATTTAGAAGAAACGCTTTTTTCCAAACAGAAAGTTATGAGTTTAGGCGAAATTATTTTAGTTTTAACATATTCTGAGAAAACTTTTCGAGAAAACTATTTGAATCTTTATGGGAAAAAAGAAAGAAAAGGTAGAATTGTGAGTGAAAATTAATGCCACTGTTTCTTCCAGGTGAGTCAGGGAGAGAAGGGGAAGTGAAAGAAGGAGCTGGCTCAAGACCTGAAGAAATCCTTGACTTGGATTCGAATAAAGTACACATCTACAGCATGGGCCACGACCCTCAACAGCAGCAGCAGCAGCTCCACTACTCCCAGCCTAACAGTTTCTATCGTCCCTATCTCATGACCCACCCTTCCCCCAATACAAACGGGAACAACCACTCTCCGCACCTTCAAAATCTCCCAGCCCCATTTCCCGGGGATCCTGGGGCAGAGAGCTACAGGAGAAACCCTCCTACTCCACCTCCACGCCCTCCAAGTGGTCCATACGATTTTCCCCAGGGCCACAACTACCCCCCTCACTCAGTCCACCACCAAAATCAAATTTACAACCAACCACCACCCCCAGTCACAAATTTTCGTGGGTCCTTCCCGCCAGATCAAAATTCTGCCTCACCATTGGGTCAGGGTAAACTAGGGCCAGACTCACCCCCACTTATTTCTACCAAAGGAAAGAAAGGAAATAAAAAAATTAAGATGGGTCAAGACTCCGGTGGCTCCTCTCCACAACAGCCACCCAAAACCAAAGGATGGAAGGGTGGGGAGTGCAAGAGACCAAAAACATACAACTGCATTGCCTGCAACAAGTGGTTCACTAGCAGCGGACACCTCAAGAGGCACTATGGAACAACGCTTCACAAGGTATACAAATCACCAGTCTTAAATACTCCCCAGGATTTTAGAATTTTAAAATTTTCATAATTTTTTATGTACATTTTTCCGTTGCAGAACTCATTGCGTCAGAAGGGTGAGGATCCAGATGAGCATCCGACGGTGATAGGGAAGAAGAAAAAGGAGCTGAAAGAGAGGAGAGGTCCAGCTGAGGACTGGAATACTGCTGGGTCAGGAGGTGATGATTCGGGCTCACAGTCAAATGGAATAAACTCAGAAGCTCTACCCACCATCCCCAAATCCAGAGAAAATTCTCCCAAGGGACTCGTGATGAGGAACGGAGGCGGAAATGGACCAGACTACTCCAACCCCAATTCACTCCCACAGCACGGGCAAGTTCCACATAGTGGCCCCTCACCACCATTCCCCACCAACCCCACTCCCTCTCACCCACCAGCATACATTCCACTCTACCATGGACCACAGGGTGGGTACTCAATGCTCCCCCAGCATCCACAGTTTCATCCCTCAATCGGCTATGAGCATCATCAACCCGGGATCCCCTCAAATATCTACGCAGTCTCCCTTCCAACTTCATCAATTTACAATGGATACTCACTTCCAGGTAAAGGCAAGAAACGACTAACTTAACCAAACGACAACGCAGCACTAATATTACCAAATGTCGGCCTGTTAAAATCGGCTTAAAATTCATCAAATTTTCCTCAAATCTTACATACTCATAGCTTAAAATATATTCTTTCAGTTGACGCTTAAAATTTTACCTTTGACCCGTGAAAAGGTCACCAGAGGTCAACTCCGGCTTTAGAGCTTGTGATGTGCCCCTTGAAAACTTTTTCAAGCTGAAACCAAAAATCATATGATTTTCAAAATCGCACCGGATTCACACCGAATTTGAGATGAATTCTCTCCAGATTCTCTCAAAGTTCAAAAAGCATATGATTTTTGGTTTCAGCGTGAACTTAGCTTTCCAGGGAGACCTCACAAGCTCTAAAGCCGGAGTTGACTTCTGGTGAGCTTTTCCGGGTCAAAGGTCAAATTTTGAGAGTCATTAAAAGATTTTAAACTATTGTTGTGCAAAATTTGAGCAAAATCGGATGAATTTTAAGCTGATTTTAGCAGGCCGACATTTCGTAGTGTTACTGCTGCGTTGTCCTTTGGTTTGTTAAGGGACAGGGAATAACTTTCCTTTCTCAGTATTTGAAAATTATGTTTCAGCTATGAAGAAGAAAGAAATTGAAGTAATGTGATTAAAAATAAAATTTTGAAATTCCAGGTGAAGTAGTTGGAGGTGGTCAAGTAGCGGGATTTAATTCAGTCCACTCTGTGTACGAGCAGTACGGTGGAGGGATGACAAGCCCAGGAAATGGATCCACCTTGTACATGCAGCATGGAAACTTGGGACCACCGCCTGGCTCCCCTCCCCCACACTACGACACAGACTCCGGAATTCACAGCAACACCTCTGATGCTCAGAGTCATTTAAACGGGGAAAGCCCGGAAGCTGCTAGATCTGCTAGTACTGCTTCCGGGCTTGAAGTCTCAGACGGCGTATCCGACGGTGAGGACGGTCAGACTGGCTCAACTGGCTTCTCAAGTGGGAGTGAGTCCGAGCCAACTCTCCTCCCCACCCCACCATCCCACTCTCCCCACGTCATCAAGTGCCCCAACTGTGAGAAGACCTTTAACCGGACTTGCTATTTGACTCAGCACACGAACAGCAGCCACTCTGGCGGGAAGCCGTACAAATGCCCAAAGTGCGGGAAACGATTCCTTGAGGCTCCCGCCCTTTCTTCCCACGTGGCCAAGCACGGGGAGGAGAAGCCATACAAGTGCGAGCTCTGCCCTAAGCAATTCAACCACAAAACCGATCTCAGGCGACACCTCTGCCTCCACACCGGGGAAAAACCCTTCAACTGCTCCACCTGCGGCAAGGGATTCATAAGAAAGGACCACATGACCAAACACGCCGAAACCCACAACAAAACCAAGAAGGAAATTCCCGGAAATCCAAATGAAAATGAGGCTCTCATTAATTAGAATGTTAAAAAAAATGCTCAATCTCAATTCCTTTTTGTTAATTGAATCTGGAAGGGTGACGATTCCGAAAGGGATAAAAAAACGGGCGAAGAAATGTGCTGTTCACACAATACGCCATCACTTTGGTTGAGTGGGATTGTTATGAGGTCGAAGTATGTGGCATTTCTCATTGTGGCAAGAACACCTTGGTATCAAAGTTTTCCAGGTTTTTTCAAAAAATTTTGAAATTCTCAGAAACATACTTTTTAAATCTACAAAAAGTCCATGGTTCATAAAGTCTTAACATATTTTTTCCTTCAAATTCTACAAAGAAAACTGCTTAAGTTTCTAACAAAAATCCAAAAACTTTTTTTTTCATTTCTAAAAGTTCTAAAAGAAAGCTCCAGATCTCTTTAAATTCTGAGCTTGGGAAATCCTAAAATCAAGCCTCTTTGGCCGGAAGCTCCGCGGCATGAATCCCCCAGGACCACCAAGTGACGTAATTTTTGACATGCACTTTGCGCTTCTGGGTTTTTCCCTCCTCAACCTAATGGCTATTCAGTTCATAATTTAAAAGTACAAGGCTATTACTTCTTTGTTAATTAATGGTAAATCTGACAATGAAAAAAAAAAGACGACGAGCTGAGCAAGTCGTGTCAACGAAAGTTCCTCAAAAGTGTAATACACGATCCACGTAGTTAAAAAGTTAAGGTTTAATATATAAGAATTAGAAATTTATTTATGTTTGTTGGAGTGAAGGATTTCCAAGGATTTCCTCGAATATTGTTGAATAGTGCCATACTCCAGGATTAATTATTGTAAATCTGAAATTAACCGTGATATGACCACACTACAATTATTCATATCAATTTACCCTTAAAAATAAGATAAAAAACTCATCAATGTGTAACATGAAAGTTCCTTAAACTGTGCTGCTTCTTAGTGGAGAGGAAAAGAAAGAAATTATTAATTATTCTTATCAGTCGAGTATATTTGGATAGAGAATTAGAAAAATTTTAATTAGTTTTTCCTAAATTTAATTCTCTTTACACATTCCAGCTAGAAATATTAATGCGGAAGGGACTGAGGTTAAAAAAAGTCGTGATAAAATATTTGAATCTCTGAGTAGAATCACTTTAACTCTACAAGAAAAATAATTAATTTTATTTATATTTCTTTGTTTGTAATTCAGTTCTTTCTTTTGAAGAAAAATAAAAACTGGGAAAATAAGATTTGTGAATTGACTCAAATGTTATTAGGGTTTTCAGAAATCGGTAAAAATTCCCGTAAAAGTCTAAATTTCATCCACAGGAAGTCACAGCCCTGGTTTTCTACATTTCAGAATAGTACGCGTCCTTATCCTGAGATTTTGTGTTCAACTTATATTTCGACGCTCCCTTGCAAGTTTTTAAAACAACATTTTTCTTGTCCATTAGGACATTGAGTTTAAAAAAAGGGTGTTAAGAAATATATGGATCAATTTGCCAAGTAGTAACCGCTACCTCGGGGAAATTTTACATTTATAATTTTCATACCCAAGCCAAAGCGAGAAACAAGGAATTTAAAAACAAAACATCAGAATATCTAAGAAATTCAAAGAAAATAATTAATTTTTGATTCTGAGATTTTTCCTTCATAATAAATTATTAAAACTGGATTATGTATTTCAGAATGAGGAGGGAGGAGGGTTGGTAAGTGTAAGTAGAATGGATGCATAACGGGTAGTTACTGGGTGGTGACCGTTGTTTCAATATTTTCCAATGTTATTTTACCTGTAGATTTTTTCTTCACCTCATAGTGTATTTGATGATTTTTGAGGGAGTAGAGGTAAATGCCCTGCCTTGAGGCTTAATCTCTCATTTTTTCAGAGGTAGAAGAAGGGATGAGGTAGGTCTCCTACTCAGCTTCCACAGAATCACTTCCTCAAAACACTTGTCTCAATCACACGTCACCTTAGTCTTTTCTTGTGCTAATTCCTCCGGAAAATCATCAGTTCAGAATCTGACTCTCCTTCAGTCTCATTCTTCCCTTAGCTCAGCGCAGTGAAATCCAGTAGAAAGGAAGTATGTTAAGTAAAGTTATCGTTTTCCTCCTGATTTTCCAATATGGAGACACACAGCAGGGACTGGACCTTGGGAATTTAGGGAATATGGTCAAGGACTTCATGCAGGGTGATGGAATACGGAACCTCCAGAGTAAGCCAAAAACAATTCTAAGCCAATTCTAAGCCATTTCATGAAAATCTCAAGCTCACTATTAGGGAAGGTGGCGATTCATCCGACACCCCTTTTTCTTTTGATAAAAAACCCTCCAAACATGATTCTAAAGTTTACTTTAATTCGTTCCTAGTTTTTGGAAATTTTGACTCACGTTTTTTTTTTACGATTTCAGTAACCCTTTACGGAATTTACTATGTGAAAATTGAGATATTAGGGGTTGATTCATAGAAACAAATTTCTTGAAAAACTCAAAAAACGCCCCATTTTAGCTGCACAAGTTCGCAAATAAATACCCCCATTTTTTAGAAAAGTATCAACTCTAGCGCCGTAGTTTTTCTCGCTCGATCCTAGCAAGTACAAGGCAGCAAACCCCGGCAAATGGGAACCCGGCAAGTAGGAGTATTTGGCAAAAAATATTAATTTTTTCATGTTTGAAATCTGATTTTTTGTCGTCAATGTAGAACAGATTTTGTTTCGTCGAATTTCGATTTTTCGTCTTGAAAATTAATTTCCTCACATTTATCTGGGCAACTTTTTCCAAAGATTCGTTTAAGTTAATGAAAAGAAATTTCTGAGTGAAAGAACTGCACAGAAACTACTGCCTAGGTAAAAGGGATTTTTGAAGCAGTTTGGAGTCCTGCTGATATTTCTAGAAATATCAGTATTAAATAGCTGAAAATTTATTTTTTGCAGATATTTATACGGCACTGCCTCCCGAGCTCCGTGATAAATTCACAAAGAATCTCTTCTCAAATCCAAATGAGCTAGGAATGGAGCTACTGAACATGATTGGCCCACAGTTTCAAAATATTCTGTCCGGAGTCCTTGGGACCGGTGAGTTAAGGAATTACCTCAAGAAAATAAGTAAATTTCCTGAGACTCACTGAATTAATATTCAAGGTGGAGGAAGTGGAGGTCCGTCTTGGGGGAACGGGGGTGGGAACGGTATCTCAGCTTCCTCTGGCTTTGATTTTTCTGTCGTCGGCTCAATGCTTGGGAACCTCATGGGCAGCAACCCGCAGATGATGCTCACAATGGCACAGGGACTCATCCAAGACAATGGAATCAACTACGAAGCAATCACTTCCATCATTACGGAGAAGCTGGATTTTGACACGATACTCTCAATGGCTTCAAGTCTGGGGCTCGACAAGCGCCTCCCGCGCGGAGAGGGTGGAGACCCCATCGCTGGAATTGTAAGTCAACACATCCTTACAATTATGAAAAAATAAAATTATCACACGCCTATTTACTAGCAAACGCTGTAGACGCTTCTATACAAGGCTCCGCTTGGAATGCTTTTTTGTTTAAAATGTCGTTTTTTTTCAAAAGCTTGAATTTTTTTTGGAATGAGTATTTAACTCTTCGTACCCCATCTGAAAAAAAACCTCGTATACCCCAGGTGTATCTACAATTGTAGCACGCTATTCGCTCTCTCATTGGTTGCCTGAATTTTGGGTGCCGCCCATAACTACGCCACACCTTCCGCCTATAACTACGCCTTATGAATATAGATAATAATTGATAATATATTATGATTATCTAATTTCAAGAAAATGGCTTAGCCCGTAGCAACAATAGAGCAATCTCATCCGTGACCTCCAGTGGTCACTAAAGGTCAATCAGCTGACCTCCTGAAACTAGGTAACCAGTACGTCAATCGAAAGAACTCGGTCCCCTGATTCTAAAAGTATAATGCACTTGACCCTTCGAACCTCCGTGTGACCTCAAGGGGTCATCAAAAGGCAATCAGCTGACCTCCCAAAACTGGGCTGATTAACATTTGGTGACCCCTGGAACTCCACGGAGGTCAGGAGGGTCAAGTGTACTATCATTTTAGAATCAGGGGACTGAGTTCTTTCGATTGACTTAT
>JABASM010000990.1:0-17210 GCA_019776545.1 Brachystomella parvula | reverse complement strand
CTTTATTAGACAAATATAACAAAAAAAACAAATTTAAGGTACCCCAAATATAGGTGGGCCACCCAAATATAGGTGGGCCGGCGGAATTTGGCGAAATTTGGCGAGAAATAACCGGCAACATTGCAATGCGTATATAAAAATACAATAAAATGAAAACCTAATGGTAATTTGAATGGAAATGAAGATTTCCTAGTAGTAAGTTGAATGGAAATTAAGATTAAATCCTCATTTCCATTCAAATTACCATAATAGGGTCATTACATAAATTTTATGTCATTTAATAACTTAATTTATTAAAAAGCTAGAAAAGGCGTATGCAGAGTTGGTAGTTTGGTATCGGGTCGAACTCCATACTCACTCCTAGAAAACAAGTCACTCGAACTCCAAAGTCCAAACGTATCGAATTGAAAAAAGAAAAGTCTCATCCTGCCACTTCCAATTTCACTTCCGCCAGGGCGATCAAAAAAGTGAGTGGGCGAACGGGTTTGTGTGGGGACCTCTATGGCGACACTAATCAATCTTACGGTAGACTGACTAGGAAAAAATTGGCAAAGCAGAATTTAATTGTAATTCATCTCAAAAACTCTAAAAAAGTAATATGGAAAGGAACGAAGGTAACACGTAGCACGGTAATTCATGTCAGACCATATAATTTTAAAAATATCTTTTGCAGGTCCTCCAAGGGAATGGTGCCAAGTTGCTGCCAGTCACATTCGACAAGGAAATTACACACAGGGAGAATTAAATATTATACTAGATGCAATCGCTGACATAGTTAGAGACAAACTACACAAATCCGCAGATCCCAAGGGCAGCCCGATTTCTTCCAAATTGCAGGCAATGAAATCAACTAATCTTACTGAAGCGTTCCAAGCAGAAGACAGGACAATCCAAACATTATTTTCGCTAATAGCTGCTAAACAGTAAACAATTAATTCTAAGGTTCAGCGATTTCTCTTACTCACTTTGTGAATTTAATTTTGTCTATAGGCATGAAGAAGCTGAAAAACAGCAGGCCAGAGCAAGGCATTTCGTTCGGGCGGTTGAGAATCTAAAATCAGCTGTGAATTTAAGATATGTTTCCGCAACGGCTCTATCCGAGAGCTTGGTCTTCTACTACCTCAGCGGGTCGAGGAAACTCATCGACCTGGCTAACAGAACTAATCCATCGGGATCATACCATACCATGAAATCTGTAGTAAAGGAGTTCTCCTCAAATGTACCAGTCTACCCCAGAGGTGACATAATCGTGGCATTCGACAACAATCAAGCATTCGGCCACAGTTATCGCATCCGGTACAACGACTCACCCAAACAAAGCGTTGTAACTACTATTTGCGTTTTCCTCGACAATCATAATCGAGACACGCAAAGGAAATATGACGTGCCTACATCACTATCCCTCCCGGTTCCGGATCCCATTGGAATTCTCCGAAAATATCAACACTTCTACACCTCTGTTGTACAGCCACTAAACAGAGACTTCAGAATGGATTTCTTGGGAGCGAGGTACTTAAAAGTATTGGACGACATCACCATGGATCGTGGCGTATTACAAGACTCAATAACAAGAAACAATGAAGATGGAGACCCATTTTACAACGCCGGCACAGAGTATAGCAAAGTTCCTAGATCTGAGGTTTCCAGTTTCTCCTCCTATGACCAGGAATGCCTGCCCGTGAATCCTAACTCCTACCAATCCGTCTCGTCAATACTGGATTCTATACTTCTGAAATCTCAAGAATCAGACCCTGCTCGGAAATCAGTCGTAGTAGTATGCGACGGAATTCCATACAATATGGCGCTCACATTAACTCAACAGACGTATTACTGCTTAGTATGTGAATCAACGATGCAATCGAACGGAAACCCCTTGCACTGTTCACAGCCATCATGTCACGCCGGACCCGACGATGTCGTCCGAAAATACAGGAAGTTAATACTTAAACCAGGTAATGCGTTTCTCCCTGCCTTATTCTGCTATTTTTGTTTTCCACGAATACTGGTATACTATTAGTAGTGTCGAGTACATTTAAAAAATTGAGAGCAAATACTAAAAATCTAACAAGTATACAATTAAGAAAAAAAGGGTCTAGCCTCCTGCTAGTATGAGCCTTTTTTCCGATTCCTTTAGAATTAACTTTTTTATTTCACCTGTACCATCGCAGTAACATAATCCTGATCTGATGTGATTTAGGAAACGGACACTACGAATTGAACTACACCCGCATCATCCTGGACCTTTTTTTTGAAGTTTACATTAAGCCGATAGCAGAAATGCTGGGATACAAAACTCCTAAGGCTTTAGAATACTGCAGAGGAGGGCATGACCACCACCGATCCTGGCAACTGCTTAAAGTAAAAACTAAGAGTTCAAATCTCCGAGCCCATAATTTTTCCAAATCTTTGGTGTGCCTTGTCTAGGTCGTGCTTTTGTCTCTGACAGATGAAATGTTTGTTGAGTATATCCGAGATTCATTTCACCGAGGCCAGTCACCTACCGTGGAAGGATTCGGAGAATATAACAGGACAGCAACCAACAAAAATTACCAACTTCTCTTCACTTTCATAACCCAAATACTTCTACCGCTGTTTATGTTCAGGTATTTTATTCTAAAGAAGATTCTAAACAAAAATAATTCACTTAAAGAATTTTTAATAGGGCAGGGATTCGCCAGTGTAACCGAGACTATGCTTTGGCAGGGAGAGAAAAACTGTCGGCGCTTTTATATGGATTCAACCATCCAAGATACAGAAGACTTAACGCCAATGACATTTTCTACTCCCTTGAAACTCAAGAATACCAGACTCTTGCCAACATGGAGTCAATAACTGTTGGAGATTCCAGAAAAGGCGAGGGAGTGGACTTCAAGTTGGAGTATAGAAACCACGTATTAAAGGCTTGGACCATGGGTCACGGTGTTCCAACAGTTATGGACTGGACTGAGGCAAGCAGAGCGCTTCCAGAACTAGAGGAGGTAAAAGTGAAACAAATATTTTTATTAGTATGCTATGATAATCATTATTTTATGCATTTAATATGCCTATGCATGACATCTCATGTCGAGATATATCTAAGCATCTTCCGGTTCTCGGATAACCGCGTTCGTAAAGCGTCTCCCCTCGTTCATGTGAACTACACAATACCATGGCGAAAACTCAGGAAAATTAGGATCTTCCGATTTCAAGCCTGGAAACCCCAAGCAATCCAGATGAATCCATGCGGGACACGACTGATTTTCACCTGTGCTTTTGTTTTCAACAGTAAAAGAGCAACCAATCATCAAGCTCTCAACTTCAAGTGCTGTTCCGTTTCTTCTCATGAAAACCTTCTTGGCATTGCATGCGATGCATACTGATCGCTCAGACCGGCTTGAAATTTCCAATCTCGAATAAGGAGTACACACCTGCAAAGATTATTCAATAATATATTCAACCTCTTTGCTTTCTAGAAATCCTCTAACAAGCTTACGTAAGGTGTATCACGTGCTCCCATGTTTAGGCTTCCTGTTGGACGGTTGACGGTTCCAGAATGCTGGGGAGCTGCACCTCCAACTCGTTTCGGCGTATCGAAAGCATGAGTACCTTCACGCTGCGTACCTTCACGCTGCTTAGGTGATTCGGGAAGTCGACTTCCTCCTCTTGCTCCTGCGGTTGACGTTCCAGCAGAGCTGGCTGCTGCACTGCGCTTGGAAGCGGATCCATGGTTTCTAGAGTATTCCAACTCGAAATTCTCTCCATATTCATATTCGTAGGGAATCTTTCTTCCTGCAGACTTGTATTGAATTTTCTGGAACACTTTGGCTCCCGTCATTACCTCTAACTCTTTAGCCTAAAAAAAAGTTAAAAATTTAAATTTTTCTGGTACTTTTTACAGCTTTAATTATTATATGTATAAAGTTCTAATAGAGAGTATATTCTTTTCTTGGCAGATTCGGAAGTCATGCTACAAGCGCTTGGGATTTGAAGATGCCACGGAGCGCAAGGATATCGACATCAGCAAGGAAGTATTTCATGCTAGGAAATACTACAGAAGCTTAAACTTATTTAATGCCCACCAGGACCTTGAGCTCTGCACCGCCACTGCAGAAAACTTAAAAATACAGGATGACTTTTTACAGTTCTTGGAAAAGTCAGAGCGTAACAGAGAAAAGTACTACGAGGCATACGTTAGGAACTCCACTGCTCAAACGCTGGACTGCCTCAAGCCTTTGCAGACACTTGAAAATCTCTCGTTCAAACAAGCACTGGCTCGGGCTAATAAATGCATAAGGTGTCTACCGAGCGAAATGCAGCGAGAGTACAGAAAAATGCTACAGCCATTGAAAACAAAGGATGAAGTAATTAACGTTTTAAATATGTTAGAAGAAGATATTAATGAGCTTGATTCTATGCATCAGTTTTTGTAATTAACCTCACCCCTTTTGCCATGCTTTCCGCTCTTCCAGTAAAACACTTTGTTCGTTTCTCCTGGTCTTGTATAAATTCCATCTTCACGTTTCCTCTTCCTTTCTTTGCCCTAAAAAAACAAAAATTACGATTGGAGTTGTTATTCGTTGTAATTATGCAATAATAACGTTATTATTAAAAAATTAAAAAGCATTACTTTAAACTATAAACGTTTATCAGAATTTTTTTAACCAGGAATTTTTCTAAGCATAGTTAATAATGCCTAGTTTGTATTTGAATTCGTCGTCTGGCTTTAATTTTTTTTGGTTTGAGGAATAAATTATTTTTTTATTGCATAACAGGATGAAATTTTCTAAGAAAAAAATTAAAGAAGTTACGGATGAGCTTTTTCTTCTTCGCTTGTCTCAGTGGTCCCGGATGCATCCGTGTTTGAACTTTGCGTTGATTCGTTACTCTGTTGACGGTAGAGATGAGCTCGGGGTGTAGAAAATTTTGGCTGTTCCGGTATTTTCGCCTGGTGAGCCTCAGAGTAGAGGTCATCCTCAGACTCACTGCTAAAACTCATGGTGAACTTGGCCTACTTTCTTATGTTTAGTCACTCGGAAGCAAAAAGCAATCTTTGACTGAGCCTTTACAAATTATTTGTAACGGCTTTTGTGTTTTCGTTTTCAAAAAACTATGGAATCAATCGAAATTAGGATGAATCATCACCACGCAAGCTAGAGGAGGATGAAAATGGCTAATTTCTCATAGGGGATTAAGATCATAATAGGTCGAGACAAGATTTGCAGGCTCCACGCATTAACTATAATATAAACATCAATTTCATTCATTTCTGAACCCATGCCTTTTTAATCTCAGCAAAACAAAGGAGGAAAATGAGCGTTCCCAAAATAGAAAATTAACTTATGACTCACTCGTAATCCACTTACGAGCTTTGCTGATATTTTACTACGAAAGTACTCCTGGAAAAATTAAGACTCCAATGAAGCTCGCTCTTAGAATCTTAGTTGATATAAATAGTTTGATGATGGCGTAGCTAATGATTTTAAGTACGATGTCACCCCCCTTCCCTTAACAAAACTCAACTCCAACGCAGGATTTCTGACTCACACACTTTACGCTAAGGCTTGAATAAAGTTCGAATTTTCGGTTTGCTCTCAGAAAAAATTGATTCAACTAGATTAAATCATAGGCTGGAAATTAATAAAACTTGTTTTGAATAGTTTTTGGTTTTGTCGGGATTATGGAGGAAGAGGCTTCGCCAAGGTATAAACGTACCCTAGGGTTACCCTACAACTATCTTACGGCACAGCGTGATCGAGGTAATTGTAGCAATAATTACTAAAAACATGGCAGCACTAAAAAAAAAATTCCGTTACCAATTTTGTTTTTAACGAAATTTAGATTCAGCTGTATGGAAGATTTTCCGGGGGATTTCATTGGGGGTGTTCATATTTTCCATTTTCTATGCTTTCGTCGGTGCAATCTACGACGTGACACTGCTCGTTGGCCTTATTTTACCGTTTGGAATGTCATTGATTGTGGTGTCGGCAGCCACAATCAGCAAAGGAGCGAGGTGAGATATTTCTACTTGCTATCGACTCTCTTTAAATTTTATTCTTCACTAGCGTATGGTATTATGTATGGAATTCCCGGATGTAACTAATATCAGCATGAATTTATCAATTCCGAAATTATATTATTCATGGTTTCAGATGCATTATGTGCCTTTGCCTCCTTCAATGCGTCGCCGTGTGGGGGCGTCTGGTCTTCGCCAGCCTGGTGACATGGTTGCTCTTGTCTAGCTCTACTAGACACATGGTTCATAACATCAAGGAAATAAACACCCTCTGTCAATCTCACAATGCATCGGAATCTGGAGATAGCTCGTTTCCGCAAATCCTGGAGACCCTCTCCGCCATTATGACTATCTGGAATATCTCTATGCCGTTGGTTCTCCTCCTCATTCCGATTGGAGCAGGATTTTCCTGGAAAAAAACACTACGCGATGCGGAGAAATACACGACCTACGCCACTACCAAAATCATGAAACCCTTCAAACCTTCAAAGTGGGGCTGGATTGGACAATCTATCTCGTCATCTGGGAAGGGAGCGAAGCAAATTAGAAAAATTTTAATCAGTTCGGCCGTTGCTATCATTTCCTTGATTTTGCACTTGTGGGTCATCGCAGCTGACTGGCTAGTATATTCGAATCTTTCCCCGAAAAATTCTGGGAAAAGGGGCAATCTTGTTCTTCCTAATGGCATCGTTTCCATCGTTCTGGTCATTGCCGCTCACGTGCTTATTCTCGTCAGTTTTGGATTGGAACACCATATGTGGAAACTTAAGGCAAAATTCGTCATGGTCTTCTACCCTGACCGAATGCTCAACTATGAAAAATACCACAACAGCTACAAGCTTGCAAGGAGAAGGCAGGAGATCGTTGTTTACGAGGAGCTTCTAAAAGACGGACGGACGACCGTGGAGAAAGCGGAGAAAGTCGAGAAGAGCAATCAAGAAGCCCTTTCAAAACTTTCTGCCCCGGAGAAAGGTAAATTTTTTTTAGTGGCGTCCGGAGATATTCTTGATGTTAATATTCTAAATATTCAGTTGCAGATTCCCAACCAGTTCAGAAGTCAGTCAGCAAGGCCAAGGTCTTCAGCATTGAGAGAGAAGCTAATTCTTCTGAAGCCTCACCAGGAGCAAGCAAAGAAGCAAATTGCAAACGGCGTGCTGAAGCAACAGTTTCTTTTCGTCAATGCGTCTGAAGGAACTAAAGAAAGAAGGTAATTAAAAAAATGAAAAAATATTCTATCCTGAATTTCTCTTTCCGATCAATGGAGGAGAAGCAAGTAAAATAGAATTAATATAGCCCTAGGATCTAGTAAACTAAAATTTTTTGAATGCGTGACTGATTTCTTAAAATATTCTTTCGGATGTGCTACAAGTATTTACAGAAAATCGGGATAAGCTGTTAGATTGATATTTTTTATGGGCTTGGTGATTAATGTCTTTTTAGTTAATTGAACTTAAGTAACTCTTTACCTAATGCAAAGAGCCAATTTTTTGCAAATGTTAACAGTGTGAGAAGGCCGTTCATTTACTTAAAAGATAAGATTTCGTAGTAAAAACTTTTTCTTTGTTCATTGGACAAAATTAATTTAAAAAAGGAGTATGAGTTTGACTAGTGGATGTTTTTTTCCTCACTTCAAAATTTGAGCCTTATTTAACAACTATATTTTCTGAGCTGTTTACCTCAAAGAATGATTGGAAGTGAATTAATAAGAAAAGAAATTAGCTAAGAGAGAAAATGATATTTTTTGAGAAATGAAGTTATTTTTACGTAAACTTTTGGTTTAACTACAATTTTTGTATTTAATTAAACGGATTGGTTTTTCTTTGATTTTTTTTTATACTTTCTTCCCCTATTTTTTTTTTTTGCAGCTGCACTTCAACCTGGTTCCCCTTCTAGTTTTTTTTGCTTAGTATTGCATCGCCGTTTCCATTCTTTCCCTTTGCCATTCTTAATTTTTGCCAACACAACACTGGAAAAATAATAATCATCACAGGCAAAACTCAAAAGAAAGGTCAGATGATCTTCAAGAGGCTCGGATCATTTAATCAGAACTGTACTGACAGAATTACTACCTCTAATTCATTCTTCATCTGCTCTGTCAGTAAGTTGATGCTATTTGATATAGTTTTTAGCTAATAGGACGGCAACATCGAAACCACCTATATTTGGGTGGCCCACCTATATTTGGGGTACCCTAAATTTGTTTTATTTGTCTTATAAAGGATTACCTCTTCCGCTGAAATAGAAATATACCCTGGAGATTTGAGTAAGAAGCAGCTTAACCTCTAGTCCTCCTTGACCTTACTTATAAGACAAAAGATAAAAACTAAAATCAAGTCTCTTCTGACTGTGATGTGACTGAGAGCATCGTTTTATCATCATCCACTCACTTTCTTGTGTTCTCTCAGTGCATGTTGCTAAGGAAAGGAGCCCCACCGGATCTTCCCTCCAAAGAAACAATTAGGAACTAAACATGTCAGGTGCCGTGGGTACAACTGACAAGGTAACTAAATTCCTCAACTTCACCCGACACACTTTCGGACTTTCTTGAGTCATTTAGATAATTCTTATGGAATTTGACGTGTAAAATTAAGCTAAGGTAACAGCGGATTTTACACAAACAGACAACGGCGCCTAGTCATGCACCTTTTTTGAAGTTTTCAAAAAAAATATATTGTTTTTCTACCCAAAAATCATTGCATACCCATACCGGCCATACGCACAAAAAGTTTAATAAGGGCAGATTTGAGGGAGATTGAGAAATCCTTTGCTTTCCGAAATAGCCGATTCCGAAATATTTATTCCGAAATATCAATAATCCGCTGGAAAAATTGCCCAAACACATGACTTAACACGGAAGACCCTGTAGGAACCTCATATCGTCATATGATGCAAAGGGCCTATGCAGAATTTACTGAAAAAGCAAAACGTACTAACGACGATGGATATTCCAAAACCGAAATTAAGTGTGTACTAACTGGTCCGACTTTTGATTTTTTTAGGATGATCCTGAGCACCCGAGAAACTTAATACCCTATTTATGCAGGCAGTTTTACAATTTGGGATGGGTAACTGGAACAGGAGGCGGAATGAGTATAAAATTAGGGTAATTCATAGGACGGTAGTGAATACTGCTCTGCGGAATCTAACTTTTCTGATTACTTGACTAGGGATGAGATTTACATAGCTCCGTCGGGTGTACAAAAGGAGCGGATGGAGCCTCGAGATCTCTTCGTACAGAACATCAAGGGTGAAGACCTGGAACTGCCGAAGAAAAATCTCAAGAAGAGTCAGTGCACTCCGCTCTTCATGTGCGCATATACGGGTGAGTTGTACTGCTAAAAAGGACGATCAGACAAGCTACACCCAATTACTGATTATGACAACTGCCAAGGCCGAAGTAATGAGGAACCAGGATCCAGTCTTTCCTAGGATGGATCCAGAGGTTCGCTCTAGTATCTACTTTTTCTCGCATTTCTAGTTCTACATTTCTTGATTTTTCCAATCCCTGGAAATCATTATACAGGGTGTTTCAGAACCAGAAGTAAGCGTTAAAAAAGAGGAGCGAGTTGGTTTTTCTCTCATCTCATCTCATGCGTTGCAGTGGTTTTTTCTCCTCTTTTTTAACGCTTACTTCTGAAACACCCTGTAGAATTTAACATCAACTATAATATTGTCATTCCTTAGGGAGAGCGTCATTCAAAACTAGGTTCTCTGCATGAGTGAGTCAATAGTAACTGCGATTTGAAATCTCGTGGAAACGAGTAGCCTTGAAGGGATCAAATACCTCCTCACAATGTAAAGTGGAAAAACGCCGGATCGTGTCCGCTGCTTGAAACTATTTCTCAGTTCTGCCCAAAGTCCATTACTTCCAACCGGTATGCCTTCCGCACCATGCCAAAAATGGCTTCCTCGCACCCGCACCAGTACGACTTGAACAAATAAAGTCGAACGCGCACCCCCACCGGTTGGACTTCTGAAATCTCCGATCTCACCGAACAGTCGTAAGAATTTTCGGAAAGGAGAAGGAAAGTCGCTTATGGGACGTAGCCCTCCCCGATGGATTTCAATGATACCTGGCTGGATAGTTAGTACTCAGCAGTTCCTCCAACTTTTGTGCAGGGGCCTAGGCGGGGGCGGGGCATTGACGTTTCGTGACCTTTCGTGGTCACCAAAGATCAGTCACTTGACCTTATGGATCCAGACAAGTGATGCGTGAATCGAACTTGCTTTGTCTTCTGATTTTATCAATATATCTCACACTTTTGGCTTAAAACATGGCCGCCAAAGGTCATTCAATGCAACGCATAACACTTTCCGACCTCTAGCGGCCAGTCAGAAGGGTCAAGTATGGTATATTTTTAGAATGAGGAGGCCACGCTCTCTTGATTGACGTATCGCATGTCCGTGACCTTTGGCGACCCCCAAAGGTCACAAAATGTCAATGCCTCAGCCACGCCCTGTACAAAAGTTGGAGGAACTGGTGAGTACTAAAAATCCAGCCAGGTTTCATTGGAATCCACCGGAGGTACTCAGTCCCATAAGCGACTTCTCTTCTCCTTACAAATTCTTTTAACGATTATCGTCGTTAGAATTTACAAGTGCTACCTTTTACATGCTGAACCGCATTAAACCGGAAAAGGGGAAGGCAAGTCACAAAACGGCTCGAGTCAGCTCGTTAGACTAACCAAGTTTCAGACAAATCCAACAGACTGACTCGGGTCGCTTTGTGACCTGCCTTCTCTTCTCGGGAAACGCCGGGAAAAGAAGGGGTAAAACAGTCTCCGGAAATTGCAGAAGTGAGTTTTTTGAAGAACCAAGTTGCTCGTTGCTCATCGAATCGGAGTCGTACAGCGCGATATCGCGAGATTCTGGGTAACACATCTCAGGGTTTCGTTGGGGGTACGTGTTCTCTACTTGGATCAATTTTCGAAGCTCTTCTTTTTTTCAACTAGCCAGGAATGCAGGGGCCGTGATTCATACTCACTCAAAATCAGCAGTGATGGTGACCCTCCTCGCCAAGGCTGATGTTTTCAAGGTCACGCATTTGGAGATGATAAAAGTAAGTATGAACATCATTTTCCGGTGGTGCGCAAAGGTATGGTTCCACTGATTTTCATGATTTCAGGGTGTTTATAATCCGAAACTAGGGCGCTATTATCGCTATGATGAGGAGTTGCGGGTTCCTATAATTGAGAATACACCGTTTGAAGAAGATTTGAAAGATCGAATGGCGGAAGTCATTGAGGAGTATCCAGAGACGAGTGCTGTTCTCGTGAGGCGACACGGGGTTTACGTATGGGGCAAAACTTGGGAGCAGACCAAGACAATGTAAGTAAAAGAGGCGAGTAAATTGAATTTTGATTCCTCAGTTCTTCATTTTTAAATAATTAATATTCCAGGTGTGAAAGCTACGACTACTTATTTGAACTTGCTGTGGAAATGATGAGACATGGATTGGATCCAGCTAAGCCCCCACCTGGAGGAAACCTTTACATTCAGAATTGAACGCTTGAATGTATCTTCGTTCGAATCAAACAAAAGTTACGACGGGTGTGTGCAATGCGTCTCCGTTCTCGTCATTTTTCACCTCATTCTCATTACGGAAAGACAAATAAAATTTGGAAAATATACTTGCGTCGAATGTTCCGAACGTCTCACCGATTTTTGAATACCGTCCTTTCAGTCATGCGCCGAATCCTCAAAGCCGTTGCCGAGCGTCGATGCTACAGATCAGATGTGCCTTTCAACCTCCTTCGCCCCTGCCTTCCCTCCTTTTGCCCCACCTCAAGTTTTAGTGGTGTGTCGGGTACTCAGATTAGCCGTTGCCGAATGGATGAACTGTAAATGGAGAATTTATTTCTTCCTAACTTGCAAGGCATTCTGTAGACTCGAAAAAGGCAGTTTTGAGCAAAATTCTAACAAAAACTAACTTGAGGGTCTGATCTGACGTCTCGCAGCATAATTTTTAAGGATGAGACCTTATCTTCACATACACGCTGTCCATTAATCGTATTTGAGTTATTACCAACCCAAAGGTAGATTGTTCAGGGGTGATGAGAAGGAAATAAAGTAGGAAATTGTGCATTCCTACCTCATCTGCATAGATCGGTTTCCTCTGAGTGAGCTTCATGAACACGTACCAAGGTAAGTTTTTAATCAGAGTGAAATCTATTATGAGAATGGACTAGTGATAGCTATAGCATAAGCGGTTTTCTTACACAAAATAAAAGACAGGAAATAATTGAAGATAAAGTGAAGCATCCATTTCCATCAGCTTAGCGCGTAAGGAGATGAATTCCGAATTTGATCGTAGCCCCAAGGATCATGAAGAGACCAATGTAGGCGTAGGCTCCTTGAGCCCTATTATTCAAATTAATCATGAGATGAACTGAGCTGAGACTAACTATTAGTAGTTGATTGACGCTTACCTCTTCTTGGGATCACCAGTATGGTAGCCCTTGGCATAGGCAATCCTTCCAAGCATCCAAATAACCCCTCCGATTGATGAAAAGACTGGCATTTCCAATCCACCCAAGAATAGGCATATCAAGAACTGGGAGTAGTTTTCCAAAGTGTTTTGGTGGGCTCTGCAATCAAAAAACATGAATTTATTTATGAGGAACCTAGTACTGGAAGACTGGAGTTGAAACGAAAACAGCATGGCAGTCGTGGACGAGTTTGAACAAGTACCTTTGATAACAATTGAAGAGGTCGTTCGTAGGAGAGTACATTGTAGGGTAGTCAATCTTCAGCTTCTTCCTCATCTGTCCCACCTGCAACCGAACAATAAGGCAATGAAGGATTAATTTCCATCCTTACGGCGTACAAAGCGAGATTGTTTATTTACCTTGACACCGAGCCATGTTAACAAGAACATGGAAGAGACCCCAGTTAGAACAACGTACCCATATTCATTGGGAATATGAAAAGTGGCCACCCCTCCATGTGATGGGTTCAGGCATGACCCTCCAAGAATATAGTCCACGATACCCATTTTATTCTTGTCGATTTACAGCTGAATTGGCTTCGTCCTGGACCCACTGGGAAATATACTTGAATGCGAATGACACGCAACCAAAGGATTCAAGTTTCAAGGACAGTCATACGGAGTAAACAAACCACTTCAGAATTCTGATATTAAAAAAGGGTTTCAGTTCGCGCTACTTGCAACTTTATCGTGTACTAGAAAACTTGTAGATATCCGGAGATCCGAGGCTCCTACTTTTGAGATATGGGCCGCCCCAACCCGCACACTTGTTTGCCCTACTGGCAACAGCGGATGGTGTGCAGGGGAATAAAACACAGTGGGATAATATCAAATCCCCTCACCATTGTTGGTCAACTGCTTTCAGCGATCTAATACAGATATTTCTCGAAACATCAATCAAACCCTAAATTACTTAAAAAATTTCTAATGCTGAAGGGTTTCTGGCTGAAGTCTTTTCAATCCTCTAAAAAAGCTGCCCAGATATCTACAAAAAATTGCTTCCCAAAACCCTATCCCTAGTAAATTAATTTTATTAAATTGAAAATTATTGCTGGAGTTAAAAATGAAGATCATTGAGTGTCGCAATTGATTGTCGCAAATCTCCCAAGTACGTGATAGCATTCGATGGACAAAATAACCCTGTGATGTATACCAAATAACTAAATTATGTCTTTAAATTAAAAATTGGTTGCTGAAAAAGATTGTCGGCCAAATAACTAAATAATCTTTAGATAATAAAAAATAAAAAAATTGATTGCAGGTTGATTGATTGCAGGTTGATTGATTGCCGGCACTAGTAGCAACATTTCCCAAGTTTGCCTTGTCCATAACTCCTAAAAGAAATAGAAAAAAAAATTCAATCTTCTCCGACATCATTTTCAGCAAAACTTACCTAGCAAGAAGCATGGTAGGTTAGGGTCAAAGTCTCACAGCCAGATTTCGGAGACCCAGTCGTAAGAGTTTCCTAACACAATAACATTAATGATTAATAAACGCTCGCAACGACTAATGATCATAAACCAAAAATTTCTAATAAGTGCATTTACCGGTGCCCCAAGCATATCGCCAATGCAAGCTAAAACTGTCTCCTGTAAATTACTGCTTTCATTTTCTCTAAAAAACAAAATGAGCATGTAAAACAATAATTCTCAACTTCTAAATTTTAGAGATCTTACTTTGAGAAGGACGTAGGCTTGAGTAGGTTGTCAATGACTTCTTTGTCCGTCCTGGCAACATATTTCGGGCGGGACTTTTTTTTTATTTTATAAAGCCGAGGCTGATTTTTAAAGTCTTTTCCAACGTTTTCCTTTTTCCTGAAAGTTGAATTCACTGATTCGGATGCAAGCTCACGCTGTGCTCTGAACACGGCAGTGCAATTTTTGAGGCATTTCATAAACAGCTTTAAATCTTCTTCAGATGCAGCTAGGGCCAGACTTTCAGCAAAGTGGTTCTGAATTTCTTCTTTCAGGGTCCCTTTTGATGACAAGGACTTCTGCAGTACTTGCAAGTGAATTCGTTTCTCGGCCTCACGAGCTTCCTTGAATTCATTGGTGTCAATGACCATTGGCTCGTCTTCACTTTCTTCCTCTTCGCTGGGCGTTTGCTCCTGAGATCCCTGGATTTGCGCTTGAGATTCCTCGGTTTGCCTTTGAGATTCCTGGGAGTTTAGGTGTGTGATGAGGTAGTGGACGTGTTTGCACATATTGGCACGCACTTGATAATCGTAGCAGTCACATGTGTATTTGTGGATACAATTATCACACTGGGGGCAGACAACCGAGCACTTGCATTCCGGAGATTCCAGCTGTATGACGTAGAATGTAGTACGGTCTGACGAAAGTAGTGTCCAAACACCGTCACCACCTTGAACTGCCTCATTCATTTCCAACGAAGTCTTGTGACTGGTTCTAATGGTCCTGTCCTTACTGGTCACCTTGCCTCGCGCCATAACAATAAGACGATCGAACATCTTATCATTTAGGTATTGTCTCAGGGCGAACAGCGCGCGATCGAGTCGGCGGGTTTTTTTTTCCTTGCAGGTAGATTCGTTTTAAATCTCCATGAAATTTTTCCAGAGACATGTTGGTGTTGATTCCCAAGCCTTTCCGGTAGCAATGAGCCCATTCTTTCTTCCGGTGGCTGTAATACGTAAGTAAGTAGCTGTGCATACCTTTCAATTTCTCATCTAAAGACATCCGGTTGAGCAATTCTTCGTAAGCGACCTCGAACTTGTTAGCGCTGAGCTCACGAGATACCGCTCTTAAGGAATCGTTGATTTCTTTTCTCAGGGTCCCATCGAGTCCAGCCATGTGCTTTTTAAAGTTTCTGAGATATGTGCCAAGTGCATAACAGTTTGTGTTCCGGGTGCCCCATAGCTGAACACCATGCGTTGTAGAAAGCTGGTTCATCGTCTGACATGAAGGCATTAGTTTTTATCTGTCCAACCTGAAAAAATAAATGAATAATTTTTACAGTTGACCGCAAAAGACAAATCTCTTCTTACTTTATTTTTGAGTTGCTCAAAAAATAAGTTGTAAGTCGCCTCTGATTTGGATGAATGAAATGAAGAAGCAGACTGGGAAGCCTTGGAACTGGTCGTCGCGGATGAGCACGGTAGTAAGCTCAAAGCCATAGGAGTTAGTCCCGTGAGTACCATCTATGCAAATTATTTTCCCTCCGAATTGCTTGAGCATCTCTTCCTGTGCTGCATTCATATATGCCAAAGCAAACTCATCCTTTCCTAGGACTCCGAATTCTTCGTCTTCCAGACCTTGTCCTTTGTAAAGAAACACACCGTCGTCTCCGTCTGCTTGAAGTTTTTCGATAGTGGCTTGAACACTTGTTGCATCGTCCGCATGGAGTTGAAATTCTTGTGAGAGTTGGAACTTGTTTGAAATATTTTTGACGTCAGTTAGATGTGTCATTCCCGCTCTTGTTCCTATGCCTGAAGTCTGGACATTGCGCATGACTCTCCTGACAGGGATCCCGCTCTTCAGTTGTTCTGCAATGCCGACTTTTTGAGTGGAGGATAGGCCGACCCGAGCAGGATCAAGAAAGTGGTCGATATGGGTCTTTATGTAACGAACACTCAGCGAGGAGTTGGGTTCAATTGTGACGACTAACCGTGATGGGCAGATTCTACCGGTTTTGATTGAGCCTGACTTTTTGGGGCAGCGGGAACCTTTACTTTCGCTTGGCTTCGGATTCCCGCTTCGACTGCAGAAGTAGTTTCGGACATTAATAGAGCGCTGGCCGCAGCGGAGAACATAGCAGGCAGATTCCTTCTCCAGAAGCTCATTTTTCCACTGCTCAAAAGCATCTTCTTCTTGGAATCTTAAAATTTCTTCCTGGATTTCTTCGTTATGTTGTGTCCGTAAGTGATCATCGAGATGCTCCATTCTAGAACACACGAAGTCGCATTTGAGTTTCGGGCACTTCAGCGAACCTGCGAATAAAAGGAAAAATTTCTAATAAAGGCACAAGTACACAAGAAATGGTAGGAGGGGGGGGGGGGCGCAGAAAACCTCTTTTAACCTACCATTTAAATGTGTCCGGAGATGTCGTTCGAGTTTCGAGTTACTAGGAGCCTTGAAAAAGCACTGCTTACAAGTGAGCTTGGACAGTGGCTTAGCAAGTCGTACGCCGACAGTTGCGTCTTCGCTTTCTGAACCTTCACTGTCTATGTATTTGGACGAAACGATAGCTCTGGGTTTTTTTGATTTGGAGGTGCCCTATAAGCTTTGTTCAAACAAGGGGTCCGGAATATGGCTACCTGATTACTGGACTGCCTTTTTCCGCTTTCCATGGCTTTGATGAAACCCGTGTTGCTATGACTTGTGGTCCTTGATTGACTTGATGGCTGTCAGGGGAAGCCTATCTGGCACTCGAACCACAATGATTTTATAAGCTGAAATTGAAAAAAATTGGGTTAAACAGGTGCATCATCTTAATTTCGAACGGCTTGTAATGTGCGGTGCTTAGCTCAGCGCTCGAGTTAAAGCGAAAAAGCTAGCAAAGTTCTAATGTTGTACTGAACGTATGACGCTACCTTACCTTTAAGAATTTTAGAACTTAGACGTTCAGACCTTGGCCTCTGATTGAAAATGAATTGAAGGCAGAGACGCTACCGGTGGAGCTCAGAGATGCTATGGAGGTTAGAAATGTAACTGATGGAGCTCAGAGGCGAACCTGATGGATCTCACAGATGTTAATGATGGAGTCCAGAAATCT
>JABASM010000989.1:0-17222 GCA_019776545.1 Brachystomella parvula | reverse complement strand
AAGGAGTAATTAGGGAAACTTGTGGTTATTGAGGCAAATTAATATTATGCTTACCTATGGGATTCTGATGAGAGGATGACGATTCTAGAAGATGACCGAGCCGTCACTAGAGGTTTGAGGAGTAATGTGAAGTAAAACTGAGCCAAATGATTTGTTTGGAATGTTTGCTCGTAATTATCTTCTGTTAATCTAAAGGCAGCACCAAATATTCCTGCGTTGAGAATAACTATGTCCACCGCCCTAGTAAACAGAGAGTCAAGTCGAAATTAAGAGTCGATTTCGATACATTATTTGTACTGAAGGACACTTACGCGTAACTCAAGCGGATTTTGTTAGCACAGTCCCTTACGCTCTTTAGAGAACATAAATCTAGTTCAAAAAATTCACATTTGGCCTGTGGTCTCTCTGTTGTTATTTTTTGGATTGCAGCTCTTGCTAGTGCTTCTGAACGGCAAGCAAAAATGACTTCACAGCCATGAAGGGCTAAAGATCGAGCTGTTTCAAACCCTGTTAGCAAAATAAACGTCAGTGAATGCTGGAACAGTGCCTGTATGTTGCCCGGTGCTTACCTATGCCTGTATTGCATCCTGTTATAATTGCAACTTTCTCCCGTAAATCTTTTCCTTTTAGAATATGGAGTGACGTCGATGAGCCATCGTATTTTTGGCTGAAATCATACAGGGAGTCTTTGGGTTCTCTGGAAAAGGCTAGACGGGGATCCGTAAACGTCTCCTTCCCTGTCAATTCTTCGTAGAATACTTCGACACCATCTTTGTTCACTTTTCGAAGCCAGCCATACGGTAGACCTGTACAGATAAGGCCCAGTTACTCAAAAGCTTAGTCATAAAGTTGGTGAAATTAGAGAGTCCTCCTTGCGCCATTACTTACTTTTAGGTACCACCTTCCGCTTCCCAGATCCAGGGTGAGTCCATTGAGTGCATTCCGTCGTGTGACTGGAAAACATCGTAAAATAAACGTCAATTTCACCATTCTGCATGGTAAAGTAGTCACATGGAAAATGTCGATTACCATGCAAAATTAAACCCGTCCATCATCGTGTACTCTTTCTTCCCAACCTGCCGGTAGCTCGTCATCGCTATCTGTATCACCTAAGTAAGCTGCCATCTTAAATAAAGCTGGAATACTTGGATGACTGGAGTCTAGTGTGTAATTCAGCCCTCCAATTACAACCGCAAAATGAAACTGCAACACAAAAACTGTCAAATCTGAAATATCAGCTGTTAGTCCAGCAGCGGACTGGCGCTGCGTTGCCGCATCTTTTCTCACTCAAAATTGGGCGACAGAGAATTCTATAAACAAAAGCAAAAAATTAATATAAATCAGCGTATAACCGTTTATTCCACACATAAATTCTGGATTTCGATTAGATAGCTTTAGACTAGCGTAATACTTTTACTAGCACAGGTAACAGGTTAAGATCTATAATTTTGCATTAATAAACCATAAAGCTTTGATTTTGAGAATTCTTCGTCACCAGTCAGTAAGTCGGTTTCAGTCTCTTCATCAGGTTCAGGCTGGAACTACCAGTGGAGCAGTGGGTCCGGCAGTGCCCTCGTTATGGTCTAACTCATCACTTTGCTCGTTAGCAAACTTTATGAAGATCTGTTGGAATTGAGAAAGCGTGACGGTTTAATTCTTTAGAATTCAGCAAAGAACGAGAACGATGAAACTTACATCGTCCAATGTCGTTTGCGTTACAGAAAAGTCCTCAATTAGTCCATCAGTCCTAGCATGGCACATCACAGAGAATATTTCCTTCAACTTCACCTCTTCCTGTGGAATACTAAACTTAAGTTGGGTGCAATGGAGGTCTTCTAAAGTCGCAGTAGGTAACTGCGTCTGTAGCATTTTCAAAAATTCCTCGTGGTTAGAGACGGGAGAACGAACTGAAAGCCTGTAGCCTTTTCCAAATCTAAAAAAAAATCGAAATTAAAAATTGTGAGAAGCGGACAGAGTAAGTAAGTAAGCTTGCCTGTTCTTTAGATGCTGAAGACTCCCAAGGCACTTAAAATTCCCATTTACCATGATGGCTAGTCTACTGCAGAGAGCTTCACATTCTTCCTATAAAGTCAAACTATTTATTTTACTTTACAATTTTTTATAAGAAAAATTAGAACCGCTAACCATGGAGTGTGATGTGAGGACAACGGCCTTCCCCATTCGTATTACAGCAACGACAAGTTTCCATAGCTGACGCCGGGCACCAGGATCCATTCCACTCGTTGGCTCATCCAAAAATATTACGTCAGGATTACCAATAAGTGCAACGGCTGTTGAAACTTTACGTTTGTTTCCCCCGGAGTAGGTCCCACAGCGCTTTGTCGCGTAACGCTTCAGCCCGAGCGAAGTTATCAGTTGCTCTGCAGTCTGAAAAAGCAATAGATTTGACTCCAAAAAAAAGTTAAGCGACTAAGATCTTACCAACTTCACTTCTGCTGCAGTTAGACCTCGAAGTCTTCCGTATAAGTCTAACTGTTCATAAGCATCCAGAAGTGGATCAATTCCATCCTCCTGTGGACAGTAGCCATAGTGCTTTCTAGCACTGTCTAGTTCTTTTTCTACGTCAAATTTCATTATGTAGGCTTTCCCACTCGTGATTCTCTCGTCTCCAGTCAACATCTAACAATACGATCATTTATTTTAACCCTATACTGTAATGTATACAGAAATTACAGAGAATACCTTGAATGTCGTGGATTTTCCAGCACCGTTTACACCCAAGAGACCAAAACACTGACCAGGCTCTACAGCGAAGCTGTTTCCATTCACGAAGGAAATAATAAATTGTTAAACTGCAAGCTCAAATGAAATGATTTTGGGATAAAACTTACCTCAAGTGATTTACGGCAGGCCTAATTTTTCCCGAATAGATCTATAGATCCAAACACATTGAAAATTTCCGTGGGTCTACAGAACACGTATAACTCACCTTTGCTAAATTGTTAGCCATTAATGAGACCTCCGTTTTTAAAGAAGGATTCTGGAGTATCCTAACCCTTTCTTTATGTACGTCCTCATCCTCTTCATGCTCCCCAATTGTCGCACGTCGCAAAATCTTCTCCTTGTTCCGAACTTTCATTTTGCAAAAGAGAATGTACACCCACTGTTTGTACTCGAGAAGGAGGGTGAGAATGTAATAGACAAATCCTTGGATAGCCAGGCAAACCAAAAGCTTTCCCAATATATCCCACTCAAATCGATCGATGTAGATGGGGTCAACATCTAAAAATTTAAATCCTCTTCAATCCATTCTTACTAATAAAAGAACTAAGAAGAGAGAAAATGCGGATTGACTTACTAAACTTTCCAAATGCGGTGGCTGCTATATGAAGCTTTACGAGCTCTATGAGCCCACGACCAAGGCAGTAGTGGGGAAAGACGAGAAATATTTGCTGCAGGACTGCATTAATTTCCATCAGTTCCTGTTTCGAAAAAATTACTCAATCACTTTAAATTCATTGTATTTTTAGTGATTTTTAATTAAGCTTACCTCATCGCCAAACTGGTCCAGCACGAAGGTTGAGACGGTAGTAATAATACCAATGAAGAGATTAGCACAGGCTAAAGCGACAAAAGCCGTACTGGGAATACTGAAGACATAACTAGCGGGATACATCAGTGGTATTGCTGCCCATCTAATCAGAGAAGTTTTTAATTTGAAAATTATGGACAATCTTTCAGTACAATCAGCGTTCACTCACCCATACAACACGAGCAGCGTTATAAACGAAGCAATACTATCCGGTTTAATATAGGCCTCCGCATTAAATGCATAAAACAGAAGGACACAGAGCATCGCAGAGAAAAGGTACTTTAGCTAGAATTAAAATATTAACGAAATTGTAACCTTAATTCTCAGCGGTTCAAGCCAATTCTTACCATGTCAAAAATGAAGTTTGAAATCCAGTAAGTGAAAGGTTTCACGCCTGAGACAAGATGGAGATGCTTGGCACCGGATTTCCTTTCTTCAATCAAGTACTAGAAAAACGCAGCTTATTTTCTTATGATCGGATTTTAGAGAAGGTTGTTAGTACTTACTACTGTGAATGATGCAGGAACAAAGCTTAGCGCAAATATTACGCAAATAGCATGGACGACTCCCAGTGCAGCTGTCTTACTAAAAAATAAGAAGAATTAGAAGTCAATGACGTAAATTGCAGTCGGAATTGACAGTAAGAGCACAACTTACATAGACTCCTTCTTCTGCTGCTCCTCAGTTAAATCCATGGGATGCGTATAGAGCGTTATCCCGTATTCATCCTTTGGTTTACCTGAGTTGACGTTTTGACGAAGGAGCATGTTATTGAGTCCGTTCAAATAGGCCACATTCGAGATCCAACCACGATTTTCGAACCACGTCTAAAAATGCATTTAGAATGTTTTAAATATTAAATAAATATTAAATTATCCGAACTTCAGGATTTCAGCCCTCACCTTGTAAAAAGGTCTGGGTTCAGGATCTTTTCTCTTTGGAGCCTGTTCGAACGTTGTAAGGTAATCCATGTATGTGATGAAATCGCTAATGGAATATTTCTCTGGATCTCGCACTGTCATCTCAAACCCACCATATCTTTTCGTGTCATATTGAAAATAAGTCTTGCTGATCCATTCGGGTACATTGTAACGGCTCACATCCAAGAAGAAATCATTTTCGCGGTTCTTCAATAAAAAAAAGTAAAAATTATTCTACAGAAACCTACTTGAACTTAATTGGAAAATTGGGATTTACCTTCAGTTTCGGTGGAGGTGGCTTTTCCATATTTTGCTCACATATTTGCGCCCCACTCCCACAACTACAGGTTCCAAGGGATGCGCTGATGGGACGTTGACGATCTTGATTAAATTTTTCTGCATCTGAGGGATCAGACCGAGACTGCATACATATCGACCTGCAAAAAATATTTTAGCTTTGCCATTGATGGTAGCAGGCAGAGAGATAAAGAAAAGAATGTAACGCTTACTCCGTCGAATTCCTGCGGCAGGAAGGGGAGGGCGTGCTCATCCCAAGCCCGGTGAGTTCATTCACAATACCCCGAAAAGTCTCCTCATGATTTTGTGGGACTGAGAAGAAAATATTGCTGGTACGTTTGTAGGCTGTATATGTGACTTCTCTGTTTTGTTCGTTCGCTGGAGGCGGAAGAATCAGTGTACTGGCTAGCGTCAGAAGAATGAAGATAGCAGGTACAATGATCTAAAAATCACATAGCAAATGCATGAGTTTTAAAATTCGGGATTTGAGTTCCAGAGCTTTCCCAAGATCATACCTCAAAAAATATGGCCTTTTTGTTCCTATTGGAATTTCGGAAGCGCTTGAGGATGATGACCCAAACTTGAGTTGGAGGCCACGGGTGAACGTTGTCACGCTTGATTCCAAACAGGCTTGAGTTTCGTCGAGCAGCAGGAAGAAGAATTTCTTCAGCTTCTGTTTCTGTGTTTGTGGGATCCTGACCTGGTGGCAAAATAGCAGCAGCATCTTCATCCTCAGCGCCGCTCACCTCTTCATCATTAATTTCTACTTGAGGGGAAATTATGACTGATTTGACACCTGATGTAGAATTCCGAGCTTCTTTTCCTGGATCGACCGCCACAGGCTTAACGTCGTTTTCATCAGCGGCCCGAGGCGCCGGTGAAATCTTACGCGCCGATGCTCCCGGCTTGCTTGAGCCCCTAACCGCGGCCGTATTCGCGGGAATGGAAATGGCTTCGTACGACAGCTTCTTCTTGTTCATAATATTCCGCTTCATTGCTAACCAGACTCCACTAGTACAACAGGCGTTTCCACAAGTTCGAGTTGGATGGTCACCACTACCAGAATTTTCCAAATCTCCAACAGTGATTTGAAGAAACACATCCTCCAGAGTCGTATCGGAAATTCCATAGCTTCTTATATTCAATGTGGCCAAATTATCATCCAAGTCTTTGAAGAGACCTTCAAAGTTATTCACATCTTTCGACGGGAGGAGAAAAACGGCATCACTTCCAATGTCACTGACCAATGTTGCTTCGGGAATTCTCTGCCGGATGAATTTGGCATAAACTTGGAGGAATGCAGCGTTTGTGGTTCCCATAGAGCGCGTGAGTCCGGCGCGACTTTTGTTTGCTAGCCTCGAAGGAGGAACATTGTTCAGGATAACGTCCTCCGTAGGCTCCATTTCTCGAACAAGGCGGATAAAGTAGCCCTGTCCAAACTGTGCCTTGAGAAACAAGCTCGAACCGCAGGCTTTCAGCTGACCTCGAGATATTATCGCGATTCGATCACCGAGCAGATCCGCTTCATCCATAAAATGAGTTGTCAGAATAACTGTCCTCCCCGCCTTGTATTTCAAGAGTAACTCCCAAATTGATCGGCGTGAGTATGGGTCTACGCCACTCGTCGGCTCATCCAAGAATACCGTTCTATGCAACAGTAAATAAGAATTTGGAAATCAAAGAAAATCACTAAACACCTTACCTTGATCCACCCACAAAAGCAATCGCAACGGATAGCTACATCAAAATAATATGGTAAGTAAAAAAAAAAATAGGTGCAAAAATCAAAGAGAAACCATGCCTTACTTTTCTCTTCATTCCCCCAGACAAGTTCCTTGGAAATTCGGTTTTCTTGTGTGGAATCCCAAGGTCAGCTAACATGTCTTCCATTTCTTCTTTCACGACGTCCACCTTTCCCTTGAGATCAGCATAGAAAATCATATGCTCTTCAACGGTGAGACGATCAAAAAGAACGTTGTGCTGTGGGCAAATGCCAACGTCCCTTCGAATGATGTCGATATCAGTTCGGATATCCCTGTCATAGATTACTGCAGTCCCTTCACTTGGCGGAAAAAGCCCAGTAAGAATTGAACTGCGAGAATACAAAAAAAAAGATTGCGAAATTATAACAACAGGTCTACATGAGAATCCGAAACTTCTTACATGGTTGTCGTTTTCCCTGCTCCGTTGTGACCTAGAAATGAAGTGATCTGATCCTCGTAAAATGAGAGGTTGAGATCGGAGAGGGCGATTCTACCGTTGCTATACTTCTTGCACAGGTGACGTACTGAAACTCCGCAACGCAGTCCTTCCGGTTCCTTTTCAATGACCGGATCTGGAGTCGAACACGAATTCCCTTTAATTAAAACTGAAACAATTTGAGATGAAAATTAAACTTACCATTGGAAAGGTCTGTGAAGGACTTATAGCCTTCCCCGCCTGATTTCTGTTTTCCGACAGTCTTTGGACTCCAAAAAGACTTTTGAAAAAGGAAGCACCACTTTCTCGGCATTCCATTCTCACCTGTTCAGTTATTTTGATGAAAAAAAGAAAGCTCCACTCGTGTCACAGTGAAAAAGTATGTAAGCTTTACTTACCAGGGAATACCGCCTCGATATAAAGGGTCAACAGTAGATACACAAGGCTGTCGAAGAGTAGCATCAGGACGCAAGAGCTGAAACTGAACTCGCCATCCGGCATTGAGTTTGTGCCTCCCCATATACGGTCCCATTGAGCACCTATGCCATCTTCTTCTAGTCGGGCGATGTAGGTGCAACCAAATCCAAACGCTACGTTTGATAACAGGCACTGTGTCAAAAAACATGCCATAAAAATTTAAATCATGAAAATTAATTGCTAAACTGAGCTGAAAGGCCGCCTATTTATTATCATAGGCAACTGGAGATTGTGCTGGAATTTCTAACATTCACAGGCAAGGAGATTTTATATGATACAAAAATTTCACTTACGCTTCCTAAGGTATGATACCAGGTGAGACGGTCCTCCCAAAGGAGCATGAAATTATAAGGAAGATACGATACGAAAAACAGGATTCCACCTGTACATAAGTTAAGGAGCATTAGGAAAAAGTTGGCTTAATAAGTTTTAGGCTGAAATAACCTGCAGCCGCTGCTGAGTTGGCTTTCGTGAAGAACGTGGAGACTAAGAAGCTGAAGCAAATTGTAGAAATTGCAAAAGCGATGAGGAATACGAGGATGATAGTGATGTCAGAATGTTCGATTACGGACCCATACTGAAACAAAAAATAACAATATTAAACTTCAGAGAAAAGATTCAAATATTCAAGACTCACTTTGAGAATTAGAGAGAGGATCACACAGGAAAAGCTCATTACGACGAAGCTGTCAATAAACCAAGCCGTCCAAATCACAGTATTTTCACAGCCCATGACCTTCATTACTTCTTTGAGGCGTAGCTCTTTTTCCAGGACTATTGATTTAATGAGCATGGCTGCCGCATACACCCAAGCTAAGACCATAAAAAGTGGGAATGTGTTAGAAATTGCGCGGATGAATCTGGAAACAACAATAACTGCAGTAAGTCCCTATTCTGTCATATTTTGTCAACTTGGAGTTCCGTATGTAGCTTACTGGTCGAAAATATAGCAAGGGAATGGATACTGCTGTAAAACGAAGCCTTCCGTCAGGACCACTCCAGTAGTACTCTCTATGAAACTCTGCTCCACCATTTCTTGAATATATATGAAGCCGTTGGTAATGTACTTGAGATCTAAACTAGGGCGACGCCTGGGATGCTTCCGAGTAAGTCTGTCGTGTATGATCCGAGTCCCGTCCACTTTGTCACTATCCATTCTGAAAAGTACTTTGTAATAAGCAGGAAAAGACCGAGGAATCCAGCTAACATAAGTCTAAATATGAATTTACCTAATTTTGTATTTTAGGTGAGATGGAGCCGTACCGTCTTCTGGAAGGTCCTGAAAAATTATCAACGCCCACAAATTGTTGTCAAGCATCAAGCGCATGCCGTCCTTCACTGCTTCGTCTTCACTCTTAAAATCGGCAATGGAATCGTTAGACCTCTTGGCTGCTGCTGCTGTGGGATAGGGAGTAGACTTGTTGTATCGAATGCACTAGAATTTAAAGAAAAAAAACTTAAGGCTAATCACATTTTTGACCAATTTCTAACAGTTACGTACGTTCAAAACTTCAGACTCCAATTCGGATCCGAAATCGAATCCTTCTAAAAACGTTGCAACTCCTTGTAAATCAAATTTTCTGAAAGACTGGACTAGTGCATCGATTTGCTCCGGCTTTGGAAGATTTCCTACGAACGGAAGCCATTGGGCTGTAGCTAGAAATTTTTTGTATATCTCAACTTCCTGTGCCACTGGACTTTCCGGATCAGCGAGAGATTTCTACAACAAAAACTTCGTTATTACAAAAAAGTTTACGGTATTTTCTCAAATACCTGTAATAAGATGTAATCGTCAATATTGTCATTTAGCCAGGCTCGGACACGGTGCAGAATACTTAGAAAGGAATTGAAAGAATGCTCAACCCCTTCTAGCCTTGAGAATTTTTTATCAACGCGGCGCATCAAGTCTTCTGTGAAGTCTGTACGTGGATAGTACAGAAGCCGCCCTCTAAAAAGAGAAGAATGGTTAGAAAATACATTTAGCAAAGCTTTGGGGGTAACTACCGGATAAATGGCTTGACTTGAGCCCACAGCAATTTCGTAAGTGAGCGAGATTCCATTTGCTGGAAAATTGTGTTGCACATGGAGCTGACTTCAGGATCTTGTAAATAAGGGCGCTTGTTCCTCCAGTCCCTCAGACGATCCCGTAATGTATCAAATCTAGAAAAAAATAGACAACTTGCTGAAAACCTGTTGTACGATCGATTACACTAGGCTTACTGGTTGGTTTCATCACCCCCCAATCCTATAGTCGAATTTCCAGAAAGCTTGATTCCACAGAATGCACTGTAGAGCATTCTCATTCCGGAGTTGATACCAAGTCCACCATCGGAAGATTGTTCTGTCCCTTCCGAAGGTTTAGCTGGAGTAGCCGGAGCCGGACTGATTTCATTTACGAAGTCCCTCAACTTCCTAAACAGAAACATTAATAAAAATTCAAAGTAATAGCACTGTAACTTCCTAACTGATTTATTACTGTGAAAATGCTCCTAGTTTTTGAATGACGCCTCGGTCGTAGCTTGTTAACATCAACAGTAGTTCTGGAGGGCTGGGAAGTTCCCCGATTTCGTATAATTTCGTCATCTATTTTTAAATCATGAATTTTGTATCTTGTATGCTGCATCCGAAAATAAATGGAGTAATACTAACCTTCACGAAAATTTCTCCAGATTTATTCATGCGAGCTTCAAACAATTGGCGCACAGCTTTCCGGGTGGACCAGTCGAGGCCTCTGGGAGAACTACATACTTTGTTGTACAGGTCGGCATCCATCGTGAACAGTTTATAGTCACTCGCTTCTCCACATTGTGCGTAGCTGTCGCCTAATAATGGCCGTCTCACTTTGTCATACGCCTCCTGAAAATATTAAGCTGAGTTGATTCACGGATTCACCGGGTCTCTTGAGATTTCCTAGACTCACTTTGTTAAATTCTCGCAAATTGATATCCGTATTTAGCAGCTCTAATAAGTCAGTCCGGTTCAGTTGATATATATACTTTTCAGCTTCGGTCAAAAACTCGGATTCTCCTTCAACTTGTTCTTGCTGTCCACTTTCAGCTGGATTATTCAGAAAAGACCTTAACTTGACGCTTCCTGATAAGAAAACAAAATCGAATATTAAAAGACGTCGGGTTAACGCAACTGTGAACAAGTAAATTGGTGCCTACCCATTTTTTTGAACTGATCTCGAATTTCACGATCTCTCAACCCAACAGTAATTTTCCTCAAGTCGGACGTCATGCGTCTCAATGTTTCCCCCGATTTTTTGTCGATGACAAGATCTTCGAGCATCGGATAGAGGGTAAAAGGGAAAGAGATTTCGTTTTCCCTACCATTCCCTACCCTATCAGATAATTTCCCTACCTTTCCCTTCCCTATCGACGGCTTCACAGGGATTGGCTCCCATTTATTAAGTTTTATTTCTAAATTTGTGAAAAAGATTCGGTCATTCGGCTAGACCACTATGTAGGATTACCTAGCGTCCTGCCAAACCAGCTTCTTGCCGTTATCCTCCACATATCCTAGCCGTTTGTCATCATAGCATGTATTGTTGAGGCCGCAAACGAAATTTTGAAGAAACTCGAATCCACCCACCGACGGCATTGTCTTCTCTATTAAGTGACCTGCGAGGAAAGACATCGTGAGAACTAAGTAAGAGTCATCAAACTTAGCTGAGGACTACTATGTACATGATCGTGCCATATATTAAAACAACATGGAGTTCTATATTTTCATCATTATGCAAGCAAAGGTGCTGAAGTCAGGCTTCTTGCATTCTGCATGAAGAAAAAAATACACAACTCCGAATCATTTATCACACGATCCTACACTGAAACTCTGCATTATCATTTCTCAAGCTTACATGCCGGTTGGTGTATTCGAAGACCACGACTTCTCACGAACATCAGTATCAGGAACAAAATGATAGGCCATACTATTTCTATTACCATCCGAATCTGTAAATTCATCAGTAAAATGTTAGTATTTAGTCATGTCCCTTTCTACTGGCATCGGGCAACGATTCATGGCTTACCTTGTTCCTTTTCCGGAGGATAATATTCTTCCAGAGAAGGAGACGAAGCTGGTGACAAAAGGACGTCATAATTGCAAACTAACTATAAGTACGACGTAGACTAGTAAGTAGGATTAAGACGCGTATCACAGTTTAGAAAAGGGAGAGAGGTGTATTTGAGATTCTGCTAATACTGTTAAGTTCTTCCTTCGTGTCAGTTGCTCAAGGTACACGTACAGGTAGGGTAACAGATAAGGAGACAGTTAATATCTAATCCGTGACCTTGAGTATAACAGGACGAAGAATAAGGTAACTTCTGACTTTCAAGAATGACTAATGAGGTGAGAAGAGATTCTAATAAATGAGAACGAGGCATTTTGAGCTCATTATTTTTGGACTGAAGAACAAGCACCTCAATTTACTCCTATCACTCCTACTACTGTTGTGCTAGCACCAGATCTGGCTAGCACATATTAACTTAAAGCTTCAATGAAAGACACCTGTCTGTTTCCAATCACCAGTCCATCCTTGCACTTTGTGACTCGTTGCGATGGTAATCCAGGAGGTAGAGGTTTAGAGATTCCCATTTCCGGTTATAAGAATCCAAAGTAGTCCTGAAACAAAAAAAAGTTTATTGATTTGTTCTTATTTTGGTTATATATAAAGAAGGCATGATGACGGACCGAGACTGACTAATCAAATAATGTTCGGTAAAAAAAATCTCAAGGTCATTCTCGGCACATCCTTTCGATCGATTGAGATGTGGGAAAGCCTACTAGACGCGAGTGGATTCATCCACATTACTGTCCACATGCTTGCTAATACGCGCATTTACTAATTGACTGACTGTTGACCGATAATGAACTACTAGAGTTACACCCGCAAAGCGCTCATCTCATGGCTCATGCTGAGTGACTTTTTATTAGAAATACCAAACCAATAAAATCGCAATCACATTCAGATTTTGGATAGTATAGTAGCAGTATTATTACGAATGTTCGAAGTGACTTGAGGGGTAAAGACTTGAGGATCTCAGGTTACCCCAGGCTGAGGTTTTCGTTATGTATTCAGTAAATAAAGGTACTCACCAGTTCCACTACTATTTGGCCTTCATTAACGTTAACAGGGAAATCCGAACCGACCTTGACGTCCAATCGATCAATCAATCGTGACAATAAGAGTATCAGGTGAGTTAGCGAGCAACGAAACGCAAGTTATCGGTTGGTGTGTTGTGTGTAAACAGTGTTCACGGATTCGTACTTAGTTTGGGGGGTAAAGTCGTAACGTTCGAGATTACAGGAGAGTTTTCTCCACACCTACTCGTAAGGTTATAGAGAAGAGTATCTCTATTTAACAACCTAACAACCATGGTTTATAGAGAAGAGTAGAGTTTGTCTATCCTCCTCTCTTACCACTATACACGCCATTCGAGGTTGAGCTTACGAATTCTCACCATTAGAAAAAAGATTAGAGGTCTAGAATAATTTTTCTTGCTATTATAGAAGCCATTCGAAAAATTCTTAACTCAAGAATTCAGAATTCTGAGTTGTTCGCGGGAAAAAACTGGGAAACCGCCCAAAGTTCATAAAAATAATGGAAAAGGCTGAAAATTAATAAAATGTCAGAAAACGTATAAAATACATAAAAATGGCAGAAAAGGTACGAAATAATAAATAAAAACTTGCCACAAATTATTGGAGTTGAGGCTTGCTGACCAAGAACAAGCTATAGCACCCTTTCCGCTCTGTCGTATGGACAGTTATTCAACGAAAGTTCAATATTTTAGCCCGTTTGTTCTAAAAATTCGTATACAGCTTCTCCTCGTCAAAATTTTGTCTAGTTCTGGACTTGGGCTTTTCAAATTCGCTATCCCTTGAACAGCCAAAGGTCAGCCAGCTGACCTCACCGATCCAGTCAAGTGATACGTCAACCGAAAGGGCTTGATGCCCTGATTTTAAAAATACAACACACTAGAACTTTTTCATGTAAAAAATGGCCGCTGGAGGTCATTTAGTGTGCAGTGTAAAGTTTAGCGACCTCTAGTGGCAATGTTGTGCATCAAACGGTCAAGTGAGTGGTCAAGTGTACCTAAAAATTGGGTTGTGGCCGTTCGATTTACAGAGAGCGACATCCGAAACGTAATAATGCAGAATTTATATTTTTGTTTGTTATTGAACCAAACCAGTTTCTGGCTAAGGAAATTTAAATTTTAGCTAGCAGTTTTCCGTCTGGAAAGCTCAGTATCGTATGGCCACCATTTTGATTTATTTCGTTTCGGATAGCGTTCACTGTACTTTCATATTGCATGGGGCCAGTTTACTAAGGCTACATGGCGAGTTCCGTTGTTAAATCCAACACGGTATCCCCCGCTGAATTCTGAGATTTCACATCCCGTTTTCAATAGGAATCAGAAAATCTTGAGTGGAGTATTGATTCTTATTTAATTGAGCTACAACTAACCATTTACATATTACATACATACCGTTTACACTACGCTTTCATCTGATGCTGGTTTTAAGACAAGCGAGCTTGTCTCAGAAGTTACTTTGCTCGTCCCAAATCCTTAAGGACGTATTATCTACGTCATGTCTTCCAGGAAGCAGCAGCAAAAGCGGTAAACTAAATTGGGTTAGACAAGCACACTTGTCTTTCTAGAATACCTGTGTACTATGTACTAAGATGGTTTGTTATCTTTTGTAGAGATTTCTGGGCAGCTAAGAAAGCAGCCGATGCGATGCATAAAACAGCTGAGACGCGCCAACAGGATGCCGATTCGAAGTTAGGTAACCCCAAAATACTTAAAAATACAACGGAAGTAAACGCTGTGCCTTTAGAATATGAAAAGGCATTGAACGAGTATATCAGAAGCCACAATCTTCCTTATTCCATGTACAGTGCGTATTTGTTCAGTACTAATGCTGAGTTGGTTTCCAGGATGCGTCGATCATACCTAGGCTCAAAGTTGGGCTGATTATCGGAAAACGCGGAGAGATCATAAAAAATGTGCAGGATACATCGGGAACATCCGATGAGCATCTTGCTCATCCTTTAAGAAATGTCTGAGTGTGACAAGCCACTGAGAATTGTTGGAGAGCCGGATTTAGAAGAGGTAAAAAATTAATTACGAAAAAAAAAGTATAGTATTTCTGTATGGTTATTTTTTAGCATGCTCGTCAGTTAGTCTTGGAACTTATCAGTAAAAGCCCAGCCAAATCAGGTGATTTTATGAAGAACAAGAGCGAGTATGGAAGTGGTGACATGGAAGAGTGTAGTGGTCGTGGGTTTGGAGGCCCTAGGCTGAAAATAATGAAATTCTCAGTACCTAAAGTGTCCGTTCGGCTTATCATTGGAAGAAGTGGTGAAACGATCAAAAGAATTCAGGTGTGATATGAGGAAAGAAAAGCACTGAATGCTGAACTGTTTCAGAATGGCGAATAGTTTTAGATGGAGACAGGTGCAAAAGTACAGTTTGATCCTTTGAACTTTAACATGGGAGACATGGACGAAGTATGTTGACCAGATAACCTGATTTGAAGATTTCACTAACTTTTTTTTATTTAAATTAGGAACTCGCCATAATCACCAGAAAGACTGACCAGATTCGGATGGAACAGCTAAAAATATTATGCTTGAGACTGCTCTTTACGGTGGTGGAAGAGGTGGGGGAGGAAATGGATGGGAAGGTGAGGGTGGGTTCCAGCAAATGAGGTTCCCTTGGTCAGGAAGAAGATCTTGTCGTCGTTCTCGTGGCTTGTGTCGGAATTACCATTGGGAGAGGAGAATTGTAGTAAAGAGATTTTAAGGGTCTAATAAGAAATAGAATTATGTACTGTAATTAGTGTTATAATGAGTTTTAATTTTTAAATTTCAAAGTTCTCGAAATAAAGTGAAGAACTGATGGTTACTTACAGTTTCGACTTTTAAATTATCCTCCTGCGTAATAGACGCTGGGTTTTGAAGTTTTACCTTTGTTGAACTCATAGAATACTGACGTACCACGCCATTCCGGCGTGGGCTGATTAGGCGGACTGCGGACTGTTGGATTACGGACTGATAAAAAAACGGACTGCGGACTGACGGAGTGCGGAGGGCGAGTTTTAGAGGTGGACTGATTGACTGGTCAGAGTGGAGTGATAAGGAAAAGGACTGCTGACTGTTGGAGTGCAGACTGATAAGATAACTGACTGACGGACTGACGGAGTGGTCGGACTGATGACCCAGTATGTTTCCATGTATTCAGTATTTGCTTTCTTTGCTGCTTCGTTTGTAGAGCAAAGCAAAAAAATCAACATTCAAAATATTACTACTTCGATTTGCAAAATCTTTTGGATATGATTCAAGGACTCGCCTTCACTTTATTGTTCATTGGCTGTCTTCTTCTACGTTCTTGATCTTTTTATATTGGCCACTCATTTGCAGCTACTTCTCGCTAGAAACGAAACCTGTCTAAGAGGAATAAAGCTCACAACTAATTAATGATTGATTAGATTACGAATAATAATTAAAACAGTTATTTTCTAACAATTTTGGTTGGATACTGCTGGCGTGTCTACTTGCTTCGTTTTATTTTGGCAAAACATATTCCCACCTACTACAGAAAGAATTCTGCCTCACTCCTAAATCTTAATCAAAAATGAGAAAAAGCTTTTGAACAATACAGCTTATGAACAAAAAGCCCTAAAAAACTGAATCCAGAAATAACTCAATTGTTTAACGAAAAAAAAGTAATTCAGTGATTAGTTTTAGTGCTAGTAACACTGAGACCATACTGACTGAATAGTTTAAACACTACGAACAGTTCTAATTCACTTTTTCGACTCTATTTAGTTTAAATGTCCAGTAACTCTTCAGTGTCATCAATGCCTTTAGCCAACGCCTTCGTGGCTGCCACCAGGGTGCTTCCCAGTGTCGTTGGAACAGTTTTCTTCGTTTTCGGTTTGCTTGGCTTACGCCCCTTACCGCTGGAGATTTTTTTTGCGGGAACCATCTTCTTTTGCTGTTGTTTTTTGTCCATCTGTAAAGATTAATTGCGAACTAAATTAGCTTGAAATCTTGTATATATCAAAACGCGTCAATTAAAGCTATGAGTAGAAAAAGTGAAGTAAAACTTGTTTCAGATGCGTTATACATCATTATAATATTGCTACGCTGCATTGAATATAAAATGTACCTTGTGTTCTGCGTTGCAAATTATCAGAAGTTTGCAAACTTCCTTAACCTCTTCAAGCAAAGAAAAAAAGATGGAAGAAATGATGATGAAGATGGAAGAAATGAATGGTATAGGAATTATACCTTTATGCTATACAGGTTTATACTGTCCACTTTGCAGCCCCCCGCTCCCATCTTATCGACCCGTCTCTCTATCAGCTTTATTTCCACTTTCCGTTGTTGCGTGATGAGTTTTACGGAACGGAATACTAGGAACGGAATACTAACTAGGGAGGTATGCCAACTTGTACCTCAGTTTTAAGTCCGCACCTACACTAAAATACTTACCAAGGTACCCTATGCTAGTGTGCAAATAAGTAGCGGCCCTGGTTTCGATTTCGATTTTTAGTCGATTTTTAAAGGTTGGAAATTTTCCAAAATCTGAAAACCTTATGGGATTTTTGCCGTGAAATCGGCTGATCGTAATGGGGGACCCTTATGAAAATTCTAAAATCTGAAATATTCAAAGCACATAAGGGACACGCCTTACGACCCATGGGACACCCACTACGACCCATAGGACACTCACTACGACCCATGGGACACACACTACGAC
>JABASM010000988.1:0-17224 GCA_019776545.1 Brachystomella parvula | reverse complement strand
TGTTAGGTTTTTATACGGATGTCGCAGCCGGTGGAGGCCGCATCCCCGCTTTCGTGACCGGGACTCATATGATGGACATCATGTTAAAACTGTTAGGTTTTTATACGGATGTCGTAGCCGGTGGAGGATTATAAATCTTTTTAATGCCAAACCAAGTCGGGCCCCTTGAATTTTATGCTTGCATATGTTTTGTTAAAAGGCATACATTTTAACGAAAAACCCACCTCTGAGCCAAATTCTTAAGCCGATTTAAACAAGCTCTGCATTTAAAACTCCCAAATCTCCACCTTTCACTAAACCTCCCAGGCACTACGCATAGCGCAACCGAAAAAAAGGCGCACTCGCTAGCGCAACTAACCGCTTTTCTCAGGAAAAAGGCGCGACCGCAAGTCGCAATTGCGTGTTCGAGCTGGGAACGCAGCCTGATCCCCGCTTCGCTAGTTGCCCCTGCGAACATTGCATTAGAGGAATTAATGAAAACGGTGACGGGGTATTTCCTATGTGGTGATTCCCTCTGTGA
The DNA here is from genome assembly GCA_019776545.1 of Brachystomella parvula. Classification (NCBI taxonomy): domain Eukaryota; kingdom Metazoa; phylum Arthropoda; class Collembola; order Poduromorpha; family Brachystomellidae; genus Brachystomella; species Brachystomella parvula. Next base: position 16,704 of record JABASM010000988.1, on the reverse strand, counting down.
AAATTCCCTATGCGAAAATCCCGTCTAAAAATTATATGTTTGCAGGGACTGTTAAGTTAGCTTGATTTTTGATTTGATTTTTAGAGGGAGTTTTACATGGAGCCCAGGAACGCAACGATATATCGTTTGCATTTATTATCCACTGCGCAAGGCATTTGATTTTTTTTTTGCCATCTCAACGACCTCCTCCCACAGCCGCTGTTAAATGCGAGGTTGTTCGGCGCGTTTGTATATAGATAGTATGTCGCTGTTTTCTTCGCTTTACCATCCTGTCTATTTTTTCGAAAAAAAATTTGAGTTTTATTCTGAACAATTTTTGGCAAGAATAACAAGATTTCGATTTATACTCCTGTAGGATGCGTTTAGGTCTGTATATGAAACAGGTAAAGATTAGCGCAGTTGCAATGTTAAGGTACTGTGTTTTTGGTAATTGTGATACAACCCAAGAACTCTTTGGTAAGTACGAGGATTTTCAGTAATTCGTTGAGCATTTGCTTAAAATTCTGAAGATGTCCTCATGCTCCATTCGTTTGACCAACTTGAGAATATTAAAGAACTCCGTACTCCCATTTGGATCGAAGAGAAAATCAGTGGGCTTGATAAGGGTTGAGGAAATTGACTCTTGCCGCTTCAGTTGATCTAGCGTCGTGTCCATGATATAAACGTTCTAAAGTAAGAGAAACGGAATTCAAAGTAAGTTCAAATTGAATTTTAAAGTTTCTAATGACTGGAGAAGATTAGATGCCAAACCTGAGTTGTAATTACTAATGAGACGGGGCTTAATTGTGAATTCCGTCCGGGTTGCATAGCGTCAGCAACAAATAAGAATTTCTCACTCCCTGACTCTCGATCCAAGAGTCCTAGCTTCCATCGATATTTGAGAAGGGAGTTGGAACATGTTGCAGTATCCTCCACGTAAACTTCGTATTTTCTCTGGAATATGAAAATTACCATCAGCTTCGTCTCTTACTGAGAAATGAATTCTTTGAAAGATTGAGTGCTTTAATTATTTCTGCATCATTTTCAAAAGAAAGACCTAAAGTTGCGGGAAGTGAATGAGGAGCCCATCACGTCTAGCTCAATTAAGAGAGTCAATTTTCACTTCGGGAGGTTCGTATTAAAGAACGCCTCCGCATAGTCAAGACGTGGAAGGTGAAAGTACGTGAGGAGAAAAAGAGATACTCACTGCGAATCTATGACCCCATCCAGCTTCTTGCAGTAATCCCTGTCCCGTCATTGCTACTAACTCCACAGTGGCTCCAACAGGTTTAGTTACAACCCCTATAAGTCCTTTCCCAATTCCTGTAAGTACGCTCACAGGAGATGCTCCGTCTTCCATCACAGCCTGGATAGGTTGTTGAGCGATCCCCCCGATTGCTCCTGCAAAATCAGAATAAATAGTAAATATTCTGGTGCCCAATAATTGGTTTGCAAGAAGAAAGAGGTCATATAATAATTCTTCTACTTCATTTAAAAAAATTCGTATAAAAAAATTCATCAGGATTTCTACTGCCTGTGACGAGTTCCCTCCAGACCCAGCACCAGCGTCCAACTCATCAAGGCCCGATAAAAACCTTATTGACTAAATTCTCGGAGGGCCGGTCAATGCACATTTGTGCAGCAATGCTTTTTTTTACTAAGCTTTGTTGCATAGCATTATTAATTTTAATTTTTAAGTTTGAACTACGTTTTCTCTAGCTTTTAGTCAAGTCCGAATCACGCTCATTCCAAGCGTTCGTTTGCTATTCGAACAAATTCCTTCACTTGTATAAATAACTCCAGTAAATAAATGTGTCATGTTGTAAATGTGTTATCAATGTCATGGACTCCAGCCAAAAGTAGTGTATTAAGAAGGTTCTGCAGCGAAAAACAGAAGGATAGTAGGAAAAGCGAAATGTTTTCGTCCGAATAAAACTAAACTGGAGATAATCCAAAGCTTTCTATTGGAAAATTCCTGCCATGCTAATGAATTGAAGGCAGAGGAGTCATCCAGCATCAGGCCACTGGAAAACCTTGCCTTTCCCTCCACCACTGAGGGTGATTTTTAAGTAGAAACGGAGAAAGCAGAATTTTCCCTTCCTTGCAAAATTGTAGAAAATTGAATTATGATTAGGTAGTAATAAAACCTCCTTTCTCCAGGCACATCAACTTCTTAACCTAATTGCAAAACTAATCTGGGAATACTAACCTAATAAAATTTTTAAATGTTCCCAGTACTAAGCCACTTATAGTAGTTCTAGCGCCAGACGTATTCCAAAGCGTATATAAGTGAGACCCTTGCCTTCAGACGGGAGTCTAAAGCCACATCTTCCACTACGGCGAGAGAGAGAGAGAGGAAGTTCGTCGCAGTAGCCTTTTGTTATCTCAGTGACCGGAAGTCTCTGATGACAAAATGAGAGGCTGACAATAGACTTGAAGAGAAAGCAGAGATTCCAAGCCCCATAATTTCTCCATTTCCTTTTCCTCTGGACAAGGCAGTGGATCTCATTTCATTAAAAGATAAGGATGTCCAAACTCCATGAAAGGAGTGAGTAAACACTCCAACATCCTCTTCTTCTTCGTAACATAACCTTCCTCTTCCCTGCTCATAATGGAAGTTTAAAGGGATGGTAAAGCGAGCAGTGGCAGGAGTGCTAAAAATCATCCCTCTCTTCCGTCCTAATGAAATTAATGAGCAGAACAAGAGAAGAAAGCTAAGCTGATGACGAAAATTGATAGAGACGTATTGACTTCCCTATAGAAGATACAGAAAATTAGAGAGGACTCAAAGTTCAAAATTCGGTAGGAGCTGCAACTAATGAAACCCCACGGATGCAAGATATCATTATTCTTCGAAAATTTCCATCCACCACCAGCTTTCGCAAAGACAGGGTAAGATAAGACTCATCACTGAAAATTGTAATCCAGTGGTGTTTTTTCCCGAAATTGTCTACCTGAACTTTCAATAGTAAATGCTTCGATGCAGTTTCTAGCTGACTACTCCTAGTACAGCTATGTTATGGAGAAAATGAGAAATACCAGGAATAAAATCAAGCAATGCTTTCATCTCATCAACCCTTCACCTTCTTGAGCTATACATAAGTAGGTAAAAGGAAGGTTTCCAGGTATGAATTAAAAGACTTTCAAGATCTCCTAATTCATTAGACGATAGAGTAAGAGGCTGCTGCTCTTCCATCTAACAAGACCCGTGGAGGAAGTAAAATACACCTACCTAAGAGGCGTATCCCGAATCCCGTGAGACCATGAAAAAGCCCATCAGAAATCCCATCGATTGCAACACGTCGTGTTTCTTCAACAAATTGCTGCTCCCGATGATCCAGTGTTAGGCGATCAATATTCCGAGATACACTCCATGCAAAATTCGTCACCGAAGTCAAAGTCCCTAAAGATTACGACCAAATTAGATTCAGGAGGAGATTCAATAAGATTTTAGGAGGCCACCCCCCAACGGATTATTGCACTGTCATCCTCACCTGAGCTAACATTTCTGATAAGTGAAGAACATCCCGTATTGAGCCCAGTCAGAAAAGCCAAAGGACCATTCCTAATACCTCTGACAGGATAGACGAAGAAATCTTTAACCCCAGAGCCTAGACTTCTCGCCAAAGTACCAGGACTCCCAATGAGCTCCAGTGAACCAATGAGACGCACTGGATTTCCAGCTCTGTAGACGGCTCCAAGCAGATAGTGATTTCCAAACGTACCTCCAAGTGTGAACATCGTTGTAATCACATAGTTGCTGCGATATTCGTTTAGAACAATAGGAGAATTGTCAAAAGCAAAATACCTAGAAGGAACACAAATCATTAATTTACAATTATACGCCAGCCTGAAGGGAGTGAGCTGACATGGACTTACATTCCCTTGTACCGTCCACGAAAAGTTAAGTAAGTCTGGACATTGTGGATATGGATTTTTTGCAGCTGAACCGGGTCTGATAGATCTTTGATTATGGAGACAATTTCTGCCGGTATTGGCATGTACACCGCTCGATGACTAGGGCTCTGCCGTGCCAGTCGTTCTACCACAGCTTCACCCCGTTCTAATTCCTCCTCAATTCCATCTGACTGTTTCTCAATTTTTCCAATGTACTCACTTCCGATGTCGGAGTAAAGGGGACGCTGGGAAAGACGTTCAGAGGTTTCCGCAAGAACAGAGGGTAAAGACTGGTGCATATGTAATGAGTTGCTGCCATCATCATTGCTTGGAGAGAGAAGCCCAGGGGATTCTCCTCCTGTCCGACTGCTGCAGGTGCTATCGACACTTAGCTTTCTAACCCTCAAGATTTCGACGAGGGCTTTCGTATCCGGAACCGATGAAAAAAGGATGCCAGTTTTTGTCTGCTTTTCCGTGACGGGAGGAATTACAATGTCTAAGCTACCTCTCGCATGGTACTCATTCCCTGAAAAATGAAAAAAAAAATATTTGGTAATTACAAATGCGGTATTCTCACAGAAGATTCTTACGCTGAGCTGTCAACATTTTGTTTTCCATTCGGAGTAGTGCAAGACGTTCAATGATAATGGTGGCGAAATTTTCAAAGACAGGGAGAATGTAGCTAATGAACCGGTCTTCGAGGTTAACAGTGAACGGACAACAGAAGAGCTCGATAGATTGCAGACGCTTGAGTGATTCTGGTGCAGTGAGCAGGAAGTTTGCCTCCAACTTAACCAGGCTTTTCTGTCCTTTGAATGTATCCCGTAGCCTTGTGTGAAAATCACTGAGCTCGAAGTCCCTACATAAGGATGACGAGGAGTGATACTCCTCGACTCGCTTCAAAAGGACAGGGAAATCGTAGCGTTTTTCTTGAAACAGAGCATTATCAATTTGGATATCACCAACCAGAAGCAGCATGTTCCAGCATTCTTCCTTGTTGTTTTCTAGTACTCGAAGTAGACGGTTCCCTTGAACTGGCTTTCTATGAGCGAATAAATCCGTGAGAATAAGGCTAAGCATTTCTCTTTTTTGGCCTAGTTGAGTGAAGTCATCACCGAAGATGACCCGAACTTCAGGAAGAAATATTTGAATATGGTGAAACGGATTCGACTCTGAGCCAACATCAACAGAAATATGCGACTGCGTGGTAGAGCGTCTTGCCAAGTTTAAAGCTGCTTCTGATGCTTTCATTTCCATAGACCTGTAAAAGGAACCAAAATTTCGAATAGTAGAATTAAACTAGTTTATCAGCTGAATACTGAGACTTACAGCTGCTCGGGAGTAAGGATTTCATTCTGTTCTGCAGAATCATAACGACGCACGCCGCTCACTAAAGGAACCGAGAAACGGACTTTTGGTCTGAATGCCTCGACATCCACCGAGGATTCTGTCGCAACGCCTTGAGCACCAGAGATCCTAGCTCTCACATCCCTCGCAGATATTTCTACATCTGAGAGCTCTTCAATGAAAACATAGTAAGTAAGCCCCAACTTTTCTGCCAAAACTTTCAAGTAAACTTTGCTCAGTCCACTGCCGAAGTGTATTAACTGTACTTCCTCACAGTCTTCGCATCTGATAGGAGTAGACCACTCAATATTACTTGGATCTGAAAATCAAGGATAAAAATTTATGAAGAGACTTTCCCCGTGCTGAATAATTTGCTGTTCACTTTTTCCATCACTTTACATTTTCCATTTAGTCCCATTAAAAAATAAGGGTTCCCCCCTTTACCGCGGCAGATTTAACCGCGGCAGACTTTACCGCGGCAGCTCTTTTCCGCGGTAGCCCTTTACCGCGGCATAAAAATAAAATTACAGCTTGTGCTTGCACGTCACGTGCCCTGTTCTCTCACATCCTCCATCGGTTACTTCATTGTTAGGTTGTTAGGTTCCTAGGTTGCAAGCACAAGCTGAAATTTTATTTTTATGCCGCGGTAAAGGCTGCCGCGGAAAAGGGCTGCCGCGGAAAAGGGCTGCCGCGGAAAAGGGCTGCCGCGGTAAAGGGCGCCGCGGTAGTGTCAGCCGCTGTAAAGGGGTAGACTCAAAAAATAACCTTCCGCAGCCTCAACAAACAGTAACAGCAAATAAACATGTATTTATACCTCGACAAAGCATTGTCAGCCGTCGAACAATTTTGTAATCCCATGATGGAAAGCCAAGTGTGAGTAACATTTTGGGTTCGCTGTTCATTACTTCTGGAAACTGGGCTTGGAGCGATGGAAACGCAAAAAATCCAGTAGTGAGTGGAGCCATACAACGGAACTGGGGGAAGTGCTCATATTCCACCAGCGGTCCTTCTTGCCCAATGACTCCTTCTGAATAACATAGAGGCATTGATGTCTCATTCACTATCACTACTTGTGGGTTATCATCCACTGAAATTGAGATCCAAACTTGACCATGTTTACAAGTCCAACAAACACTGAGTGAGAGAGTAACTTCCACAAGATCTGCTAAGCTCCCTGTTGCCCAATGCGGCTGACAGCTTGGAATAGCTACCGCAGTTCGTTTCACTGGAACCCCTTGGGGGGCGGAGAGGTTGTCAAAAATTGTTTCGAATTTCATCAAACGGATAAACCACCAGGGGCTATTTCCATACCGCAGAGCGATGTATTTCATGCCGGCCATATAAATATTCCCTTCCACCGGATCCCAATCGCAATTAAACAGCAGGAGACCAACTGAAGTTTCTGACGTTTCATCCGCAGAATCGTTCGGCTCCAGAGAAACGGCATCGTCAAGCCGAAGTAAATCGTCACCCGGTACACTGTTGGTGTAGAGAGAAATTCCAGAAGCTGCGAGAGTAAATTTTGTTCTGTTCTGGATGTTGAAGGTGGGACGGAGCGTGAGGATTATTACTCCGTTAAACTTAATCGTCTCAATTGTGATGTGAATTTGCTGAAAAAATTAAACGGAAGTTAGCTCACGATCGAACTGTAAGGATGGCGATATTTTGCATTCTTACCGTAAATTTTCCATTAATTTCTAATCTGCTGACACAGTTTACAGGGATTTTCCAATCTGAGTTGACATGGTGGATGTCGGAAGGGGATTGGTATTCCGTAAGCTGGATTTCTTCAGACCAGGCAACAGAACTATGCTTGGGCAAAGCATTAAATCCGAAACAGAATTTCCCCTGCAAAATGCATTATGTCTAGAATCAGAATAACAGTGGTCTTGAATTCAAATTACGTTAATATCCTTCGGCGAGAATGCAGATCTGTTGAGAATGGATATATCTTGATCAGCTTCACGGAAGAGAAGAGTGGAACCAGTGAGATTGGCGAATATTGCATCTGGTTTCGCCTCCACCAGAACAGAAGGAATGCCGGCTATCCAAGGTGTGAAAGTCAGTTTGACAACTGGTTCATCTGACTGTGAGCTTTGAAGCCATTGCCTGACGTTGAAGTTTTCCCTTGTGTAGGGCCAGTTCGCCCTGAGCTGACTACTAATTCCGAAATCATGAGTTAAATCCTTTAGAATTTCGTTGATTGAGCGGGATTCCGTACACGAAGCCTCCATACAGGGGCCACCGCCTAGCAGGAGTGGGACCGATGGTGCAGAAGGTGGATCAGCCAAACTATAAGTAATAAGTCATAAAATTATACGAGAAAAAATTATTAAAACAATAACCCGGTCACCCACTCTCTTTGAAATGTTAACAAATGAGCAACAGTTTCATCCCCGAGGAATTCGATTTCAGTTTCAGAGCCACGGCCTGCAACATCGAAGGCAACTTCATTTCCGCCCTTGGCTGTGGTAACCCTTGCCACCGTAGAAGTGGATAAAAGGGATCGTAGCCTGAAAATAGGCGAAATGATGACGAGACTCCGTGAGGCACCGTCTAATGTTTCTTCAACCAAAGAGCACCAAAAGTTGTAAGTAGTCAAGCTCCCTTCCACCTCCTCATACACTGAAAAAACGTTTAAAACCATCGTTAAGTAAAACAAACACACACCCAGTTGGATTATTAACTTCTTACAAGAAATGCATTTGGACTGTTCGGGCACGGCCCTTAGATCCTCCATTGTCACGCTATTACTCCATCCGTGATTTCTTCCATTGGCATCAGTGATCTTGAACCGAAGCCCTGCAACTTCCTTGGAACTATGAACTCTCGAAGGCCCGTGAGATCGACTTTCGGCCATCCAAAAACTCTCCTTGTAAGTATTAGCCCCAAGGATTCCAACGTCAACTGGGATATCTAATGCATTCGCCACACTAAAGCTTCCGTATATCGTTACCTGAAAAGCATGTCAGTAAATTCATGGAATTTAACATTGTTCTACTCTTTTATAACAATGATGAAATTACCATAACTTGAGAAGCATATAGTTTTTCAGTCGTAATGAAAAATGATTTTTCACGACATGTCCTAACAATGGTCCCAACTTTATTAAGCGGAAAACTCGAACTCCAGCTCCAGGAACTCTCCTCGGAGATCCCCAGTCGCACTTCTGGTTTCACTTTTTGGGTCGTCCATGTGTAGGCATAACAGTGCCGTCCGCAAACGATGACCGGTCTCTTTGTATCAACCTGTATGATTCCGAGATCCATATCTGTATCATTACAGATAAGGACTTGAGCTGTGTTCACCAGAGTCCTGTTACGAATTACTTAAAGAATTTGTTCGAAATCACACAGCATTATTATGCTTACTGGAAATGGTTCTTGGACGTATCAACAACATCCCCGTAATGAGCTTTGAGGACCTGCATCCATGTCAAAGTTGAGGTAATCATCGTGTGGAGTGTAGACGCGCCTACCTTGAGAACTATTGGTTTCGTGGATAGCTCCAAGTCTCGGTGAATTTTCTTTGCAGCATCTTCACGAAAAGTGAGCTTACACTTAAAAGCAAATGAAATTAATTTAATTTTTGCTTGTTCTAGGTCAACTAAATGTCTTACGTTCAGCCGAAAAGGATCAATGACATGAATATCCGTTAGGAAAGCGTAGTCCACGATGATTACCCGAGCAAAACAATTACAGTCCACCACTATTCTTTCCATTCTCATAATGACGAAGATCTGGAGACCCGATGCGTCCAATGTTGCAAATGGTTGATCAATCTGAGAGTTGAGCCCATCCATTGTGTACATGTTTAAACGATCTTCTGGAACTGCAAGATACAAATGTAAGATCAATCATTGTTCAGGATGAGAACTCCATATCAATCAACTTCCTACTTTTTCCTACGTAAGTTCGATGATTAACAAAATGAAGAGAAATATGAGGAACGTCAACCATCACAGTCAGCTTTGGAATTTGACGTAAATCAAATTTGGAGCAAACGCAAATCGAACCAAGAAGGCCTTCTGGGGTTAGGATCACCTTTAGCTCTTCTCTAGAAAAACAAAAGGAAACATACGGTTAGAATGGATGGTCGGTAGTTTTCTTTTGTAATAAGAAAAGCAAATAACTTACTCATCCATTGGATCCTGAATAGTAATTCTCCACAGACTGGATACATGGCCCATCATTTCTTCGTTTTTGTTAAAGAAGATTTCCTCTCGCGTCGTCTCGGATACTCTGAAGTAGGCAACAGTCACAAACCTGTCACGTGCATCGTCGAAGTAGGATATTTCACAATGAAGTACCACCTAGGAAAGTGATTTTTTAAAACCTCCACACCACTGACAAAAATAGTTGAAAAAATAACTCACTGATACATCGTTTTTGGAATATCTGTGACTCGAGTCCAGGATAGGAACAGGATTCGCTGTTAGAGATTCAAGAACTCGAGCGTTTGGGTAGCGCCAAGTCACTGTCCGCTGTGATTTGCATATACAGATCTGGTAGACATCTGGGAGATCCGATGCTGCGAAGGAGTAGACATGATGAAATGAACCACTTCTCAAATCATCTGAGAACTGCTTTTCCACTGCTGGAATCGATAAAGGCACTGCCTCCATAAATTCAACAATCTCCCTTTCTTCCGCAATTATGAATCTCTGAAATTGTGTATCAGATTAATTCACCATTCATGTACCACGTTTGCTTTTAATGAAACCTACCCGAAGATATTCCCCAAAAGTGTGATAAACTTGCAAAAAAGCGAGAGTATTCTGGGGACCGAAGAAAATTGTAATAGGATCGCCGCTGAAACTGATTGCAGTCCTAGGAACAGTGACGGATGCAAGCCATTCGGCAAGAATACGAAGCTGCATCGCCCACGGATTCACTAGCACGTCCGTCCTGAGAAAGAGAAACATTTTATCCTTTCAGCTTGCATAATTTTTCGCTTAAGAAAATCAGTCTAACCGATCTCCAATCAGCGTAGTTACTACGGTGGATTCCAAAGATAGATTAAGTGAAGCCTTTTCCGTTACTTCTGGAGTTCGCAAGTAGTTGTCGGTTCCCAGAAGTCGGATGTCCATTCCAGTTACGCTTACTGTAATGGCAGCCTTCGGCAATCCAGCTGGTTCTTCCAATATGACTAACACAATTTGGTTAATGAAGACGTGGGCTTTGGTCAAGTAGCTTGAGATAAACCGAACTATTTTTTGTCCCGTGATTTTGTTTTCTGGTTTTTCTTCCAATTGCACAATCGAGGTTACTGCTGAAGGAACGAGATTATCTATGATGGAGACTTGAAGTTCTTTGAACTGGTTCATACGTTCCTGACTTATCACAAACTTGATTGGGCGACTAATGCCACAGCTCATGTTCACTGACACAGGGAATCAGAAAATCATCATCATTATTTATAAAGTTATCTAGTGCTATTTCTTCTACCTTGATTAATAAGAAAGTCTTGGATTGTGCAAGACAAGAATGGTCGAATTCTTCCTGTCTTCGGATTTCTCTCTCCTGGCAATGTGTCAAACAGGCGAACAGGAAAATCATATTTCTTTGGTATTGTAAACGAATTCACGTACCCTATGGAAATCTGAATTAGTGAAGTAGAAATTTCCTAGATATGAAAGCTTACGAAATCGTCCTAAGCCCATTCCCGCAGTAAAATCGAAAACAGAGATGTCAATCTTTTGGATATTAGGTGAAACAGAATAGACTGCAAAAGGCTGGAGGATATTTAAGGAGAGAAGTGGTTTCATTGCCGTGACCGGATCCGTATTTAACGTACTGCTTTTGCCCCCTGGGGACCCTTGAAAGAGTTTGTAGGTAGTGAGTCGGATGTTTTTCGCAGCGAAGAAGAGATCTAATGGAACGGCCGGATGGACTGAAGGTGGACGGCAGCCTTTTGATTCGATTCCAGAATCTACTTCCCTTGAAGAAGAATTTTCTGAACGACTTACATCTGGCAATTCTTGCTCCGCTATTTCAGGCAATGGCAATGGAATGTCCGGTTCTGGAATGAAACTCCCAGTCTGATTCCACACACGCAAAAGTATTGACCAGTCGGACAAAAGTCCGTAGATGATGGCGAGCTGACAGGTATTAGCGGTAATGTCTATCTCCTGAGTAAAATTCATTTCACCACCGTATCCAGCCACCAGAGCCAATTTGGAACGGTTTGGTGGATGAAATACAAGTGCTGGAGAAAAGGCAGCTGTAAATTCGATCCTGAAAATAAGAGAAAAAATATTCTGAAAACGGCAGGAAAACATTAGAATGAAAACTGTTGGCAAAATACTTCTCGATTACGGGGAACGCAACAACTGGTGCGTGGCCAACTCGCTCATCCCTCTGTTCTTTGCTCATGTTGGTCACATTTTCGACAGATAGCTTCACTGATTTCGAACTGCTTTTCTCAATATCTTCCCAAGAGCAGCTTGAAATGGATGCCTCCTTCAACCAAAGTTCGTACCGCCTGTCTTCCATAAATGAGCCTGGAATGCAAGTGATGTTCGACTCCTGACCAAATGCTAACAAATCTGGACGCACGACGTGCCGCTGAGGAGGATTGTCTACCTGAATTGAGAAAAAAAAAATCATTTGCAAAATAACATAAAGGTTACAAGAATGAGTTACTCACTTGTGAAGACAGGTTAACTGAAGGCACTTGTAGAAGGATTACATTTGGAGAATCCGCAGAAAAAGTTTTCAAGAAAATACGAATTTTACCAGCATCCACATACAAGAGAGGCACATTGGTACTGTTCATACAACGAGCAGATAGTGAAGCATCCGGCTTGAAGATTTTTTTAGATTCCTTTTGACGAAAAGCAGTGAAGATTTCTTTAGCGAGCTTGATAAACGGAACAATAACTTCAGGGGATAAGATAAAGTCGATGGGTTTAATCTTCATGTCTAGTTCAGCGAAGAGTCTTGGATCTTCCTCAGCCGATGGGATCAAGAGATCTGCTTCTTTTCCTACTTTCCTTTCAACCACCCTGTTCCAGTTCGAAACAAGGTCCCGTGAAAGACATCGTGCATGGTAATGGGATGCTTGAACTTTGGTGTAGTTGAGGGCAACGAAACAGTCGGATTTCTTAAGGTCACTCGAGCACTGCTCATCGAATTTTGAGATCTGGGTTTTAGGTGTAGGTGGACTAGAGGGCATGTATACCGTAGAAATACTTGAGCTAGAATCAGACGAGGAACTTTCGGTAGAGGATTTCATTATCGCTATTTCTTGCTGAATTTCTTCATTACAGGACATGACTACACCCAAGCAATCGCCAACATCCCAGTCATCCGTACCTGAGATCCTACAACAAGACACAAAAATAAAAAATTAACGTCTCAATGATCTCAGATGGCCTTTTTCAAGTAAAAGAAAAGGGTACACAGCAGGGTACACAGTGTTTTTAGGGAGGGTGTTAATCACCGCTGAAACAAAATGGATGCTAGATTCAAAATGGCTGCCGGCATTGTAAGTCATAAATTTGCCTAAAATGGCCGCCATTATAGCAAACAGCTACCTATTCAAAATGGAGGCTTTGCTCTTTCTATAGAAAAAAAAGACCACTTTTTTTTTTTGATTTGAATCTTTATTGAATTGTCCGGTCATGAATCAACAATAAGAAATCGCTGGTCTCCCTCATGGGACAATGATGCTAAAATATTTACCACCAAATACTCCAGATTACTCGCACCGATCAAGAAGTTAGAGTTACTACGCGCAGTGCTGCAATACGTACCTTTTGTAGTTCCTAATACCGGCGTCCTGAACGTGAAAGTGAAACTTGGAGTACATGGCTCGAGCATCGAAGTTCGCTTTGACCCCGTTCACTTTCACTACTATCTGATTTCCGGCATCGTTGATAAGCCCAGTATCCCCATCATAGAAAACACATTGAAATTGGTCAACACGGATTTTGGCAAATATGCGATGACTAGGAGTATCTAGTCCGCAATGATTTAAATTAGGCACGAGTTTTCATTGGAAGAATAGGTTATTGAGCTTACACAAATCCAAGAGGAACTCATAAGGAACATAGCTATAAGACAGTGCACTTTGGATCACAATTTTAACGCGGTGGATGAAGCCCGTCGATATCTTGATGCGGATGGGAGCTATCATAACTCTTGTTGATGTTTTACTTCCTGAATCCTCACTTGATGAAGTAAAATAAGATCAAATGAAAAGTTTGCTTATAATTGAGGAAAGGATTCCGAAAGCAGTGCTTACAAAGCCTGACGGAAGTTGGCATTACTTGAGCCTTGTCCATTCTCTGAATCTGAACGTCCAAGGCAGCATGGGCCTTCTTTCTCGCTGCCGTGCGATTCATCTCCGCTCGGTAGGATTTCAACAGCATCGAACCCAATACCAGGAGTTCGATCTAGTAATTGCTCTTCTACAAAAATCAAAATTCATTTTCAAAACATGGTAGAAAAAACCACAGTTGGAACAAATAGTACATACCTGGGAATCCGACTTCGTAACCTTTACAGTGGAATCTGCACTCGAAATAGCTACGAAAATAATCACCAGGACGAGGGTCGAAGAGGGAGCACTCAGCAAAATTTTCCTTCACATTTCCAATCGAAAGGTAGGTAACACCAGATGAGTTGATCGGAAACTGCGGAGGTTCTTCGAGGCAATCATGCAGTCCACAGGGGCAGTAGCCAACTCCTTCGACAGTCAGCTAAGCAGCAACAACAGCTGTCACTCACTACAATTATTTACCAAAAAAGGTTACACTTACTTTCGACAATCCGCCTCGCACGCTAGTCTTAGCTCCTTCAATCGCGATATCACAAACAATTCCTTGAATTTGACACTTTAAGTAGGATACAGTTTTTATGCGGGAGCTAGTGGTACTACTGCTTGTGGATCCTCTATCACAGAAACGTTCAGCCATCTTCATGGAAAAATTGGCGGATTTGACGTAGCAGGAGATGTTGACCATGGGAGTATGATCTTCGGCAGGTGGTGCAGGGCTAGGGTCTGGTGGATCCACAGTCCCAAGGATATTTGGCACTGAGATCCAGCCAACTGCCCATGATGCCCAATCAGACAGTGAAGAGTAGGAATCATCCAAACTCTCATTGCACTCTGGCTCATCTGCAGAAGGACAGGACGTCGCAGCTAAAAACAAACAATATGGAACCACCTACCACGCGAATACAAATAGCGGTGCACCAACCTGATCCTAATTCTACATGATCTACGGTTGGTTGGAAGTCAGCAGGATCAACATCCAGTGAAGTGTGCGAATATGTTACGGTCGGCTCTGTTTCTGGTGTTACCGATACATTCGGATTTTTAAATAAATAATCACAGTCCGAATTGGAAAGATTGCGGGATTCAGGAGCAGGATTTGACTGAAGATTATCGAGATCCGTTTTTGGCTTTGGCTTGTTTTTCCCAGGAAACCTCAGCTGAGTCAGAGCGATTACCAAGTTATACAACCGCATTATCATTGGAATCTGAAATTACATGTGTTAAAAGCATAATAAAGTTATTGCCGACCAGAGTCGGTGGTAACTAACTTAGTCGGTACACTACTACCTTACCTGCTCTTCCATTATGCAGAAGTCGATGTCATTAAACAAGACATCCATCCTTCTCAGCATTGGAACTTTGGAGAAGACGTTTTTGAACTTACTCAAAATCCGGCATTCAAAGGAGCACTTGTAGAGAAGCGGATCCTGAACACAGAAAAACTTTACTCAAAGAATTATGATATAAAATAGCCAAACTGTTTTCGTACCGCGTAACTACTTTTCAAAATAGAATTAATGCTGTCAAGGCACACAGTTAAATCCGGACAAGTAAGCTTTCTTCGAACGAGAAACTCCGTACCTTGCATGTCTAAAATAAAAAAAGAAGTAAATTAATAGACATCATATGAGCAGAACAAACAGATCATTACCAACAAATGAAGGTTCCCATTCCTCGTTTACAGAACAGAGCGTTACATTTTGAAAATTGAGACTAATGGCAAAGTCTTGCTCCGTATATTTCAGAATCACATTGTGGCAGACGACTTTAACATTCCGAATTATTTTATTTATCAGTCCTTGCATGTAGCGTGGGGTGGGGTCTGCTGCCTCTGCCGGAAGCTTAGGGTCACCGTGCGGATGTAGCTGTTGAGCTCTGCGTACCAAGCAAATATCACTGAAGCCATCTCCATTGTCTAACTGCATAAAGTTAACTTACGGATTAGTTTCAGCAGAGGTCTGACAGTATCTAAGCAGTTCCTTATCAGCCTTCATTTTTAAAGAAATTGTTAGTTCTAGAAAAAAAAAACACAGTTGGCTTGTATTTATAACTCCAGGTTCATTGAAAACGTACCGATCGTATTTATAGTAACCACAATAGGCTCGGACGTGATTTTTGTCCATGGAACGCTTATTTTCATCTCGTGAATGTGACCGCTTGTAAGCCGAAACGGAATTTTTAACTCTTCCTGTATTGCTTTTAAGTTCAGATCCAGGTTCTGGAAACTAGCACCCCCTTCCCACAGTGACAACTGGAAAGAATTGAAGCACAAAGCTTATCATAAAGAAAATCAGAGAAAGAAGATGATTGGATTTTTACCTGGAATTTCGTCCTGTTGAAGTTTTCCACATATTTCCCCAGATAAGAGGCGATGAACGGTGTAAGGTAGGATTCTAGACTGAACATTTTCCTAGTTACAGCAGCTTAACGACACCAATCTGAAATGTGAACACAAGATGAAGGAAAACCAAAAGGAGACAAGAATAATTAATGGGATAGTGTCTTACACTCTTGGAATGATGTGAGTGACATGGAACTAGGAGGCCCGACTAAATTGCCGAACTCTTGTTGATCGCAAACGTATCTTACGTTTAATCATTCTCAATCCACTTTTGAATAGCCTTTTGTTATCAGGCGAGACTTTTAACAGCTGTTGAGAACAATAGATGGATAGAACAGAAGAGCTTCCGTTTACCACGCACAGATGCACCGGCTGCAGGTGAACCGATTCCCGTTCTACCAACAATCTGTCGCCCAATCAAGTTTCTCCAGTGATTTGTCAAAATGTCAACACAAAAAAATTTAGAAATACCGGCACAGCGCGTGAGTTTTTTACAAAACAAAAATCAAGTTTGACTTTTCGGACGAATCGGGATGTTTGGAATTCCCACAAAAAGCAGGGTAAACACAGCAAGTACGGCCCTCTTCGGATAGCGTTCTGGGTAACCGTAGGTACACTACGTTCGAGATTAAGTGTCACTTTTCAAATCTTTAGCGCGTTAAAACTTCGTGTATTTGCACGAACTTTTAACGCGCTGATCCGTGATCCGTGATCCGGGTCACACTGGGGAATTTCGGAGTTTCCTACATACGCAATCTGGGTGCAAGATTCGGTTTTTTTTTATCGAATAGAATAGTACGCTCTTCGAGTACACAGTTTTATTATTTTTTTATTTTTTGAAAATCGGATGTACCCTT
>JABASM010000987.1:0-17225 GCA_019776545.1 Brachystomella parvula | reverse complement strand
CTAAACCAGGGCCAGGGCACTTGGACGGTTCAGCCGTTGGAATTCGTTCTGCACTCAATGTCCCTAGGAGCTCATCCTACGTAAATGAACAGGTAAAAATGAATTTGTGGAATTTAACTTGTGTAACGGAAAAATCGGCTCTAGCGCTTCAGCGCTTCATAACATCATCCAGCTCAAGTGCCAAAGTGAACTTTGCTGGAAAAATTTCTCAAAATTAAAATTCTGTAAAATTAAAGCATTTTTCAAAATTTACGAGCTGTGTGTTCATGTCCCGAATACTGCAATGCTGAAGGCTACGCGTATCTTAATGCCAATTGTCCTGCAGATAAAGCTGAAGTCAAGACTTTAAATAATTAAGAATTAAGAAAAATTCTTGAACGGCAACGACGTGGCACATCTTTTCCTAATTCACTTTTCAATTTCAGATTCGTGGTGGATCCAAAGGGAATTTGGAGGCTGGAGATGGGGTACAGTTGGGATGGGGTGAGAATGGCTCTTCCCCTTTTATTCGATGGACCTTCCCACCAACCCCTCCCACCGGCAGGGCAAAGGTCACCGAAGCAACATTTTGGGAGGTTTGATGCTTCTGCACTCCATATTGCCCACGCCCTCCGTGCAACTCAACTTCAGAAGGCGTATAAGAAGGAGAAGCCAATGCACTACTACCTCGTAAGCCTCGAATCAGAAATCAAGAATCTCGAAATCATGTGTTCAGGGATTGAATTTTGAAATTATAGGCAAAAGAAGAGCAGACTGAGCTTGAAATGCGATTCCGCGTAGAAGAGGATGCACTCTACAATCATTTTGCCCAGGCGAGAGCAGAAGAAGAAGCTAAAATCAGTGCTGAAATCCGGGACGAGTGGGAGAAGGAGCTCGAGAAACTGTCGTACAAATTTGAGTCGCTTCGTGTGAAGCAAGAAGATCCTCATACTGTCCACAGACTCAAAACAAAGGAAAAGGAGGATCTAGAGAGGCACATGACCATTCGGAGGGACAAGAGGAAGGAACAGACCACTAGGAAACTGCTTGAGCACGAAAGGTAATTTATGTTCAAGTAAATTATTTATTCGAGGGACTTGGGCTAGATTCATAGGAATTCCTGGCTCAGTGCTGTTAATAGATTTTGCAAAAATTTCGGTTCCGAACAGGGGGATTTTTAAAAATCCATTGTTACCAAAATTAAAAAGATGGACTGCTGCGCTGAGAATCGCTTCCCACCGATTTCTCAATTTCACTGCCTCAGAACCGCGGAGTGAATCTTTATCTCCAGAAATCCTGAGAGTTTTCATTCTTCGGCATTTCGAACGTTTTTTTTTTCGAATTTGTATTATAAAATTCGAACTCGAAGGTCGAAAGATCACTCGCATCAAAATAACATGATGTGATCACAATCTAAAATTCGATTAGCAGAATTAAAAAACAAAAATCAGGGAATGCATTCACTCCAAAACAAATTGCACCGAAATAAGGACAAATTAATGAGGCCCATCACAAATTAAGTTTACACCGCGTAGAAGATTTTGGAAAAAAGTTAAATAGGTAATCCGTACCCTGAAGATAAAGAACTCTACTTGTACTTCTTCGAGTGCCGATGCAGCGTTTCTCCGTAGCCGTCATTTTAAGACTTTTAAGTTAAGGGAATTCGCAGGGTTGTTCTAGAATAACAGAAATCTTACCACAATTTTTTTTTAACAGAGCTGCTACTGCTGCCCTCGTTGAGAAGCAAAGTAAAGAAATGCTGAATTTAATTAACGAGAGGAAGAGGGAGTTTATTCAGCGTAGTGGGAGGGGAGATGACGAAGCTGGGGGTGGTGCACTGGAGGCTGATGTGTTTCCCTACCCCACTCAAGCCCCACCCCCGGCCCCACCCTCAGTCCACAAAAGAGAAATCTACTCCGATCCTCTTGAGTTCTCCGAAGTTGACAGAATTGCAATTTCTGTTTGCCCAAGAAGAAACCTCAACATTTACAGATTTGGTTCGGAAGCTTCTCTCCCGCTGTGGGACGGACGTGGAGAAGGCGAGGACAATCTTTCGCTGGATCACAGTCAAGAATCTGAATGCAATGGACTTCTCAGAAGACGTGAGGACGGATACGCCGATGGGACTCCTCAGAGGTATCAAGCAAGGGACAGAGAGCTACCACGTACTCTTCAAAAGACTCTGCTCCTATGCAGGTTTGTCAAAATTCTTAACAAATCTTAGGATTTTTCACCAAAAAATTAATTACTTCTAGGGCTCCATTGCGTCGTTATCAAGGGCCTTAGCAAATCCGCTGGATATCAACCAGGAGTCAGGTGAGTGATCATAACATAAAAAAATTCTGAGGATTTTGAAACACCGGAAAAAGATCGAAATGTGCTTGCTTAATACGGCGGTCAATGACTTCTGCAAGTAGAAAGGCAGTTAGGGCTATTTTACACACGAAATCAAGATTACTGACTTTTTTGCCGCAAAATCACGACCAGCATCTTTTTTCGGCGCGAAATGGTCGGTGACTTTTTTTCACCCGCAATCATGGTTACTTAATTTTTTCCGCAAAAAACATGTCGAGTAGAATTTTCGCAAAAACAAGCATGAGTTTTCACGACTGCGGTTTTCTTGACGAGGATGTGGGATCATTAGTAATAGCTTTTTTTTGGCGCAAAATAACAATTTTAACGGTTGCTTTAGCGCGACATGATACCAGCTTTTTTTTTAATCGAAATTGTGCCTAATGCCCTTTTTCGGCACGAAATCCAGAATTTCATGTCGAAATTATCTTGAAAATATCAGCTTACCCTCAGAAAACTCAATTTTCGAAATTGAATTCATGCAAATAATCTGGTTGAAGAAGTAAAACCTAAACTTCGCTGAATAGTGAACTTTTAAGTGGCTTCAAACTCGGGCATGATGAACAAAGGCGTCTTTTTGAAAATAGTATTCATACAAGAAAATTTATTTCTTTTACTTTTTTCTCCAGATTCTCAGACAACAGATTTCGTAATTCCTGGAATGCTGTTTACGTGGCAGGTGGCTGGAGGTAGGACCAAATAAATACTTACATTTTTTAGAAATCTGGAAATTATTTGGGCTGAATTTTCTAGGTTTGTCCAATGCAACTGGGGTGCGAGGCATTTAGTAAATGCAAAGGAGCGTCTCTCAAAATCTGACTCACTTCGCTATGAATACGACGACCACTACTTCCTCACAGATCCAAAAGAGTTCATCTTCGAATTTTTCCCACAGCAGCCAGAATGGCAGCTCCTGCGACGTCAGATTTCAATCAAGGAGTTTGAGGAGCTCCCTTTCGTACGTAGCCTTTTCTTCCGCTACGGCCTTTATTTTCCCCCTGGACAGACGAGTGAAGGGGTTTACAATAGTCAAGGTGAAATTATTTCACATTGCAAGGCAGTCATGGCCACAGATTCCTCAGGTAAGTTCTCTTTTTGTAATGGAAAAATGGCCGAATCTTTCAAATGGTGGAATTAGCGGGATTTTAAAAATTGGTTTCATTGCGCAGGTGCAGCGACAGTTCGTATCGGAATGCCACCCGACATGGAGTCGTCCCTTATTTTCCACTACAATTTAAAATTGTATGATTCTGAAGGGGACGTTGTGGATGGAGTGAGCTTGAAGAGATTCGTAATGCAGAGCGTGTCCCCGCCCATTGTCTCCTTCAGAGTCCATGCCCCCAGTTCGGGCTCATTTCTACTCGATATTTTTGCAAATGCAGTTACACCCACGCAGTACCTCACTGGAGAGCCAATGAAGTTCAAGTCCGTTGCAAAGGTAAGAAGATTAAGAAAATATTTCTCAAACCGTGAGGAAATATTTACTTCCTCAGTTTTCTTCCCCCGTTTGCGTTCGGATTTTCCGAGCCTAGAACATACACGTACAGAAAGCACCTTTATAATGCAGAGACCTTGCCTGCACTTTGTTAAGCCATGATTTTTAACTGGACCCTTTTTCATAAAATTATCTCTGAAACAGCCCTCCGAAAGTGAGCGATCCCGGAGGCCTTTTCTTCACAATCGCTGATCATCAAAAATGAGGGGTTCTAAGAGTCGGTGAAGAATTAAAGCGGTCGACTTCGATACCGAATTTGTAACACTCAACTTACAGCATCACCTCCTGTTCAGGGTTCGTAGTTTGGGGTTCGGGAGCGATCCCCGAACGCGTTCGACTTTTAAGCAAACGCGCTCGCCGTAGCGTTTGGGATTTGAAAAAGTGAAATCGAACGCGAACGCAAACCGTTCGGGATTTGAGCGGGAAAAAAGCGAACAGGTTCGCCGAACCGTGCGGAATTTGAAAAAGCGAACGCGAACCGTTCGCTTCTCCAGAATTTCGAGCGAACCCCCGTTCCCGAACCGTTCGCCTGCCGAACGTGTTCGCTGCGTGCACTGCTCCTGTTCCAAACGTTAAGCGGTTCATGATACAAAAGAGAAACTCTAGAAATTATCAGAATTTAGAAAAAAATTACTATAGCTATTTTCCTGCCAGTCGGATTAAAAGAGAAAAAGCAACTTACGCCCAAATAGTAGAACAAGTTTGTAGTATTTCCCTCACATTTGATCTTCATTGATCCTGCTCTGATTTTCCTGATTTCTGAAAATCTGGATGGGTGTGCATACTTTTTCAAACTGACTCTCAAGTACATCTGAAAATAGGCGTCGTCGGAATGATTTTAATTTCTCATAGAACCACTCTTCGGAATGGTATATCAAAATTGAGATAGATTTATATGCGAGAAAATGCTCACAGCTTGGATAAAGATTTCAGGTAGTAAACAATTAGTAAAAAACTTCTTCGTCTAGATTTGAATGAGAAAAACCCAATTTAATAGAACCTTCAGTGGCATAGCCTAAATTTATATTTTTCGTTTTTACAGGTAAAGATTGACTGTGGAAACTTGAGTACTGTAATGGTACCCTTGCCTGACTGTGCATCCGGGGAATGGGGCCCTGCAAAAGCAAAGAGGCTATTTGGACTCACCCCAATTTCACATCCAGACCCACTGATTTTTGCTGGAAGAGACCTAACCATCATTTTTAAAATGTCAAGAAATCTAACGGACTTCATGGCCACACTCCATAAAAATGGAAGCGATGAGAAGAAATTGTCAAAGTAAGAATCCAGATTTCATGGTGTTTATTCTCATTCCTAATTTTTTAATTATTTTTCTTCAGGTACACAAGTCAAGTGGTACGAAATGATGAAGTGATTTTCAGCCTGAGCTTCCCTGAAGAAGGACAATACGGGCTGGACATTTACACAAGGGAAATTGATAGTATTGAACCACCGCATGGAGGCTCTTCATCTAAACAGCTCCTCACACACTGCTGCAAATACTTAATTAACTCATCCAAGAAAAATAATGTCATTTAGAAAAAAAATCTTGCCAAAGAACAAATAATTCAGTATGCCCGGTGGTGCTAGTTTTTAGTTTGTTTATTTTTAATCTATTTATGGGAAATTATTTCTAATTATTTTTTAACTGATGCTGGTCGATTAAATTAATTCTAAAGAATTTTTAACATGATTAAGTAGCTTACATTTTTGGTATTAAAAAATGAACCGGATTTCTTTTACTTTGACGTATAGATCCGTGGTGAAATAAAACTGGTTTTTTTGACACCGGTCTATAAGCAGTAATTTTTTTTAGTATCACAAAATGCACTTTTCAAAATTCAAAATGCAAAATTCTTCTCAATAAAAAATACTTAAGTTGAGGTGAGCGGAGGTGGTGAGAGGCATTTTTAATCTTCCTGTGAAGCAGCGGGCGACGGAAGAATAAGCTTGGTAAAGTATACAACCGCTCTTCTCGCCAGATCTGGTATCCCGCGTGAAATATTTTGTAGAGAAAATACACTAGGCAAAATACGAAAGCGTCTGCTTTCGACTAATTAATTATTTAATTTCAATTAAAATACAACAATTTTTTCCAGTTCCTTTGCAATTTTTTCCTTGACTCGGGCTAATGATGGTACAATGCTTCCGTCCAGTAATTTTTTAGTAACTTTGCAAAAGTGTATTTTAATCAATCAGTTCATGCTGTCCGTGAGTTTCAGTGCTAAGCCTGAATCACTCTCTGCGAGTTTAGCTTTCAAGGAAAAAAATTTATTTCCTTGAAAGCTAAACTCTCAACGTGGTGGAAATCAACATTTAATGTCGATTTCCGCCACCACGATTCCACGAAAGTATGGGGAATTCGACAGACTTTGCTTGGGCCAACTTGGGTTTCCTAATAGTTCATACAGATCAAGTCTGCAGATTTCAAACGAATACGTCATTTGGCGCCGTAATAAGTGTATGCTGCAGCACAGATTTTCTACGGCGACAAATGACGTATTCGTTTGAAATCTGCAGTTAGAATTGAATTGATCTGTAGACAAATCCGTCACTGGCCTCTTACCTCCAACGGATACGTCTATCAACCAGTGGTTGATATCCTTCAGATGCGGTATGCGGAGCGGTACGTGGTTGACAACCACACACCGCCTTCGTCGGGGAATAAAGGAACAACCCCATCGGTTGTCTTGAAAGACTTCACGCGAAGAGGGTCAGACTGAAAAATGGAGTCATTTCAGTCGCAAAAGTATCGAAAAGAGATAAAGAATTAAACCTCTTCCTAACCTCCCGCAGACTTTCTAGACGATCGGTAACAGTCACATCTTTTACTTATAAAGACATGTAACCCTGCCCGTAATCAGCTTGACCTGGACGGGTACGCTGACATGGGCGCGCGGATACAGTTTCCCCGACCAGATAAAAGGACAAGATTAATTTGGTTTCCTATTTTACAAGAACGCGAGCGAAGAATCAACTCGCAAAAAGAGCGTAGAGGGGCGAAGACTCCATTTTTTCTGTTTTTATTATAAATTAGTAGAGGGAAACAAAGGAAAAAGAGATCTTCACCTTTTTTTCACAAAGGAAATTCGAAGTTCTCCTTTTTTCTTCACATGGCGCACAGGCGGACTTCAGGATTCACTTCCACACAAATCAACAAACAGAGATCAAGTTTTTTTATTGTATTATTTTTATTGTTTGTTTCTCAATTACTTCTTCTCACTTTCTTCTTCTGTCTCTACGTGCGTCATTCATTAGTTACTGCAAGGTGTCAGTCTCACCTGGATTAAAAAGAGATTCCCACAAGGTCATCCACTCCAGTTGTCAAAGTAAGATTATTTTACCCTCTCCTCTCTCATCCGGTCATATTCCCTCCACCTCAACTGTCAATCGGATTGACTAAAAGGATTGAATCCTTTTAGTTCACTTCCTCATGATCATATTAACAACGCTTTTATCCTTTTTCAGGTCCGGGTTCCTTCATTCTGAAATGTCAGGTCACGCCTTGGGGTCAGGGATAAGTGACGAAGCCGTACCGTTACAGAGCCCAAGAAAACGAATACTATGCAGATTACCAATATTCCATCGTCTGTGATACTCAACATTGAAATTCCAGTATTAATTCAGCCACCTTACCCAGGATCTCACTCCAATTATCCGTCTCTTCCACCCCTACGCCCATTGCATGCTCTGGAATGGATGTAATCGCTAAAACGGAGCCACCACCCTCCCCTCCCTCAAAATGCGCTCACTGCGGTCTTCTAGTATCCGAGTCTACACCTCCCACCAACGTAGAGCTCCATACAATCAAGTTAGGAGACATATTTACAGACTTCAGCCCGCAGAAGTCTCCAGACTCATCCTCACCCTCTAATAACAATGAGCAAAGGCCCCTCTGTCACCACTGTACTTGTACGTCAGTACAAAATAACAACCAAGGAAAGAGGATCAAAGAAGAATTCAATGAAATCTCAGCTGACCATTCCGTCGTCACCCTCAGTATTTCATCCACCAAGATTACGAACGGAAATGGACACTACGACCGGAACTCACTTCCCGTCTCTCTCATTCTACCGATGGGAAATGGACATAGTCAGAAAAGGACTTTAGACTATACGAATGGAGTCAATGGAAATCAGCTCACCCCACCACCGTCCAATGGTCTCTTAACCTGTACCCTCTGTAGTAAGAGCTTCAAAAATCAACGGCTCAGTGATTTACACCAAGAAAAGGCACACTCCAAACTAGCAAGATACTCCTGCTCAACCTGCCATGGACGATTCTGTTACAGGTAACCCTGATTCACCTATTTCTCATTTCTTAGCAAAGGATGACCCAAGGGAGGAGTGTCATTATGATTAACTCCAGGCCTTTGACTTCCTTTCAACGGGATTCAGTATCATCTCTCTCTCTCTTAATTTCTACGAATTTGATATTAGGATGAGTCAAGGAAGTGATGATCTTCATTCGCTATCCTAAAATTTCTACTCGTCTCCAATTGTTGTCTGCCTCTCCATGACTCATTGTTTTTAAGCCGAATTTTATCACTGCCTTTTTTTTCTTTAGTTTTTCTGCATTTTCATTCAGTCTCTCTTCATCCTCCTTCGGAAGCATACACTTCTAGTCAGTTCATCAAAAATCAGAAGGAGGGGAATAGTACAAAATCGTTCAAGATTATTTAATGACAAAATTCTATGGTGGATTTTTTATTTTTTGAAAAACTGGATTCAATAATCTTGAATTTTCTGATGATCTTGTGATATAAGTGAGTTAGATTGACTTTTAATTTGCATAGTTGTGAGTTACGTCATCATTTTCATTAGTAGTGGAAATTCCCTTGCGATTGATGTCAATTGAATAATTGGGAGAGAGACTGAGGTCGGAATACGGATTTCCTCTCAATCCTGACTAAAGGCACGGTGGCGTCCACTTGGACTTGAAGAATTTAGGACAGGAGTTTCACTCTCTGTGGAATTTTACAATTTGAAATCAACAGTAAGTGAATTGAGGGAACAACAATAGTATACGTTGAGATGTAGTTTCACTCAAGTATCCCACATCCGGTTTCCACTCTCCTTCCCTTCAATCCCCTCCTCCTGGGGATTCCCCTCACTTACTCAATGAAGAAATTACCCAGGGGGGATGAGGACAAAACTCTTTTAAAATTTGTAAACATCCAGGTCAATGTCGCTGTTTTTTCGATTCATTCTTAATTGTAGCTCCTAGGAAATGAAATTGAGTTTGATGAGCTGAGATGACTCACACCAGGATCAAAGAATTTTGATTTAATCTAATTCTTTAATCAGTTCTTCTCAGTTGGGATTGAGGAGTGACTGAGTGTAGAGTGATAGGACGAAGGTGCGGAGTCGAGCAGAGAAAAATTCAAGGCTCTTGTTTGGTTTTTGCAAAGGGGTGGAGCCCTTACATCATCTCCATTCAGATTCAACGCTCGTTTTTTTTTTCTCCTTTGTTTGAATTTTATTCGCGAATCCGTGGATCTCTTGATGATTCAGCTCCTGATTATTTCTTGGAAATGAGAGTTTATGACTCAGAGCCTCAAACCTGCAGAATTCTTTGCACTCGCCTTCCTCCCTGCCTCCACTACTCACAAAGAGATTCATCGTTAAATCCACTTTTAATCACACTCCTGATTTTTATTTTTTAAATCAGGCAAGTAGAAAACCAGTGCTTAAATTTTTTGACACTGAAATTCGAGTCAGTATTTTAAATTTTATTTTTAATTAATTATTTATTTTATTTTTTTAAATATTGTTTTTTTTTATTAATTTGCAAATAATCATTTTTTTGACAAATTTACTCATTTTATTTTTTTTTGTTTTTCAGGGGTGCTCTAAATGCCCACGTTTCCTCTCAACATCCGCGCCTCTCTTCCTACGACTGCACCGTCTGCGGAAAGTCCTTCAAGGAAAAGTCCAATTTAAGTGCCCACTACACCATCGTCCATGCTGAGAATCCAAGGGTTTTCAAATGTGAATTTTGTCCGTCAGCATTTTCCAAGAAAGTTAATTTGAATTATCATCGGAAGAGGAAACATCCGCCACCGGCCGCCCCACCCTCTGGAGATACAGACCCTATGGACGAAGAATCAAGGAAATTAATTCAGAGAAGTGAAGCTTCTGTGGAAGTTAGGCAAGAAGAAAGTTCTACAGTCTCATCCATCATAAACTCAATAGCAAGCAATACTCAAATACTTATGGACGTCCCAGCAGCAGTGCCGGAGGAAGAAGGAGCTCATGTCCCACCACCCAATCCGAATTTTTCTGGGAAATCCGAGGGAGAGCACAAGTGTTCCTTTTGTGGACGCGGATTCCTGTTCAGAAATAGTGAGTGCTACAAATTTTTACTTCGGCTATCGGGCTAAGGCATTCGTCGTCATGTTGCTTTTCAGCAACCTGCATGTTTTTGTGCCTTTCATAACAGGTGCATCTACGGAAATTGCTACATGGTGATTCGAATGAGTTTTTTTTGTCACTTGCATCTGCACTTTCATCTTACAGTAAGAGTCTATCATGGGCTTTCCAGCTTTCGTGCTGGTGTTATTAGTAGTCCTTTGATCTACCGCTTCTAACCAGTTCTTGGCTCTAAGAAAGTTTTCATTCAGTTTCAACCGTCTGCATAAGTTTTTTGCATGAATTCCAGCCATCCTACCTCAATCCCAGGTCTACCGAGGAATTCCATGCAAATGCAATGCTGGAATGAATATAGAATGATCAGGAGAAAATGAAGTGAAATGGGAATAGAGTCGTTAGTTTTCACTGCACCGTTAAACGCCATTCGAAAATTCAGTTAGTCTTAATCCTTTTGTCGGTGTAACCTCTTAGGTCAGTCGTTGTATGAATGTCAACGGATAATTAGGTTTGTTCGAGACACAGCGTTTGTAGGCATTGCCTTTTATGACCTTTTATGTCGTCAAAATGACAGTTAGAAAAAGTTTTTAATTGCCAATTTTCAAGTGCTAAATCGCGAATGGATTTTCCGAAACCCAAAAATATTGTATTATTTCGAAAAATATTTCGGGAATCGTTCATTGAGTGGAATTCGGGATCTTATTCCCTCGACATCTTCAAATCATTTTCAGGGATTGACCTTGCCTTGCGAGATTCAGAAAAAAGCTGACTTTAGGTTGTGACGTTACTGTTGTCAGATTTAATTTTGCATCTGCGCAAAATCCGGAGGCGGGGTAGTATTGTAGGCTACAGTACCCACCTTTGAATGCATAGTGACAGTGGAGAAACACGGCTGCAATCTTTTTTTGCCACAAATAAATAAATCCTTCACTCATCGACTCTATTAATTATGTGGGAAATTAATTTGACTTTACTTTTATTTTCAGACTTAAAGTGTCATCTCCGGACTCATATACGAGATAAAAAGTTTACGTGTGAGACTTGTGATAAATCCTTTATTTACAAGGAGTCTTTGAAGAATCACATGCTCCTCCATTCAAACGAGCTACCCTACCATTGTGATATCTGTGGGAAAAAGGTACCCCCCGATTCTTCCCAGTCATAACAAACTCATAATATTTATATGGATTATTTCGTTATTTACAGTTTCGAGATCGCTCAAACCGGAGAAAGCACGTGAAGAACGTTCATAAACTCGTTGTAGGGAATAGCAGTAACGGAAATGGATCCCAGTCTCTTGCTTCTGAAGGACAAGAACCCTCGACATCCACTCCTACCCCAGCTAGAAGAAAACCAAGGGTTACTGGGGGTAAGAAAAAAGAAGAAACTCAAGTGGGTGTGATTGTGAGTCCATCTCCGTCTAAACCAGCTCAATACTTACCACCTCCCTCAAATCCTTCAAATTCAAGTGCTCAAGCTCCTGCCTTCAATTCCTCCATCAAAACAGAGCCCAAGGACATTGACTACTCCCATGTCCAGCACCACCACGTCCAACCCTCAGAATCTCTCTACCACCAGAACGTAATCGTCTACCCGAAGACTAAAACAGAGCCAATGGACTATGGAAGGAGAGAGTGTGAGTCTGAGTACTATTCCTCCTCACCCTATCCGCCTCATCTCCAAGACTCGAGAGGAGCCTATCACCTCCTACCCCCACCCCCCTCATCAGTCTCCCCGGAAAACCTGAGCGGGAACCTAAGTGGGCCTTATGACTCTCCCTCCTCACCCTACGTTATCAACATGTCCATGCCACAGCAGCAGCAGAGCCATGCCCCTCAACAGCACTACTCTACTTCCATACCCTACACCCCATCTCCACCAGTCATGGCAAGTGGGGGTGGGGCCGAGGGAAATCCAGCTGCAGACTATCACCACCCGTACTGGGTGACGAATGAGGGTCAGGCTCAGGCAGAGAGAAACTACTATGAGAGCACAGCCAACCCTATTGTAGTAACAGAAGGGACGCATCTCCATCCACAATCTCAATTTATAAACACGACAACTAGTAGCAGCAATTACTTTTATACGGACTTGGCACAATTTGATTTCAGTCATCTTTAGTAGTACTTCTCTCTTCTTGTGCCTTTAGCCTCGTAACCAAGCACCATAGATCTCTACTGGTCTTTACGTCAATTTACTCCAAAACTTTTTAGAAATAATGCTCAAAACTCAATTCCTTCTTACTTAACTTAATTTTATACTTTGACAATTCCCTTCAACTGGCAACTTTTTCTCTCAGCTTACAAGGGAACCTTTGAGTCCTGCTTCGCACCGATTTCGGTGATTTTCACATGTATCGTCCCAGATGTGGATGTATAGAACTGGCTAAGCTCAGTTTTTCCTGAGTTTTCGATTCCCTTCAATGTTTTTCGATTTCTCGAAATCTTTATGGGTGAGTCGATATTTTCAAAAACCTAAAAATTTGTGTCGTTTTATCCGAAATCGGAAAATAATTACATGCATTCAGCAAAATTTAAGATGGAATGATGCAAGTTTTTATATTTTTGAAAGTATAGATTTTTTCTAGAGGCTTATGGAAATGTAATTTTTACATTTTAATCCCCACAAGGATTTTCAGAAATCGCAAAAAGTCAAAGGGGTGGATAGCGTCCGGAAGAGTGAGAAGTAAGTACTAGAATGAAGTTGTTTTCTGAAAATTTGGAGCCATAATGTGAAAAACAGCGAAACCGGTGTCGGACAGTTTATAGCTTTCCCTTGTTAGTCAATTGTGATTTTAAAAGACAAACCTTCCTCACTTTACTACATTTTTATTATTTTTAAAAGGCTTAAAGAAAACTAGAGATTTTACTTTTGATTTTATGAAATTAAGTTATAATAAAAATCTCGTCTTAAAAATCTGCTAAGGAAAATCGTAACGTATTTCATATTTTGAAACTAAAACCAAGAAAGGATAACTAAATCGCTCTAAAATTCTTTTTAAAAAAAAAAACAAACAGGAAAGCGATAAGAAAACAAAAATCTTCGTCGATTAAAAATAAAACATTAAAAAATAATGGAAATTCCTTAGCTTTTCCTTTTTCCCTGAAGAGGGGTAATTAGTTTCTTCGTGAAGTACTGCCAGTAGGCAAAAACGGTCTGAAGCTGAGGTGATCCCTTGATTTTTTCTTGCGTAGCTGCTGAGAGTTGAATGCCTCCAAAAACATTCCCAGCTGATCGACACACTGGTTTGTTTGCAGTCAAATATTCTTGCACTTCTTCTCCAAGCGGATGATCGGGAACAAAGAAGTCGAAAATGGACTCTTCTTTCTGATTTTGGAGACTGAAAAGAATCTGTTTCTTTTTCGGATCTTCTGAGCTCATTTCCACGAGCCGCTTGACCAGGTCAAATTTCTTTTGTAGGATACTGTTCTCTGATTTTTTATTAATTTGGAGTTGGAGACTGGAGAGTGCGATGTGGAGGGGCGTATTCCCGCTGCTGTCCACCGCTAGGATATCTAAATTAATTCGGCTCGGTTCATCTGAAAAAACCAGATTTTACATTTTAGTTTTGAATTTGATACTGAGCAATAGGAATTTTTGAATTTTTACCATTTGCATTGAAGCATCTTTTTCGTAAAAGTTCAACCGCATCCAGTCTCCCATTTTGTGCTGCGTCGTGCAGACACGTGTTTCCATTGTTATCCCTACAGTTGACGTCCCCGTGAGAGAGGTCGAGAGGGTTTGAGAGGAGTCCGTCCAGTAAGGTTTCTAGTTTCTCTGCCTTTTTACTCATGCGGGACTGGTCGGCGCAGGCAAGATGGAACGCGCTCTCTCCAAAGCCAAAGCCCTGCCCTCGACTCCCATGGTCGTAATCAATTTCAACACGCTTGAGTACGAGATCACTCTCTGCTACGGATTTCTACCGACAAAAAAAAATAAATAAAAAATAAACCTCAATTAAGTTTGTATGGAGAGATGTGCTACTTACGAAAATCTCTGTAATCCGATCAGGGGTCAAGGGTTCAGCTGAGGCTCCGCTGATTTCCTCCATTGACTCAATCAAAATACGACGGGTCATCATTTCTCCAACTTTCCATACTTTGAGTTTTTTAATAATAGGTAGACCGTAGTCTTCCCTTCCTAAAAAAACAAGGAACCTTGATAAGAATTTTGAACTGAGAAATGCAAAAGTGTAAATTAAAAGTTAACGCCGTTTACTCACCTCGGGTCTCCTCCCTAAGTACGTTTTCAACGATTTGATTCGAAGTCAGGACGTAACGTACGCTGTCTTCGAAATAGACGTAATGCTTAACAGCCAAGCCCAGCAGGGTCTAAAAAATAAAAAATATAGGGAAAATGTGTTTCGTAAACTTAGATTTTTAAATGACGTTGATTATTACCGTGAGGGTATTAAATTCCTTTGAATTTTCTGTAAATTGGAGAATTAATTTTACAAGGTCCCGCAGGTTGTTTGTGACGTTCACACGAATGAGGGACTTTCCCTGTAGAAGCGAAACAACGAAGGGAAAATTGAGTTTGACCACCTGGGCAAAATAATCAGCGTAGGAGGCTTCCATAAATTTAACAAGCTCGTCAATGAGTTCGAGAGAGTGTCTTCTTTTGTTTCGTCTCTTTCCATTTTCCCCCGCTGTGACCAGATCCATGAAAACTGGCCAATATGGGTTCAGGACATCCCTCCCGCTTTTATCACACTGAAAAAAAAAGAAACTTATAATATTAACAAACGGGAACGGGGTGTGGCGGTACTGGATTCGAGTGTTTTCCGGGCTGATTATGGCTTACCTGCTCATAAATCATTTCAAAAACCTCGAGTAGAGTTTTTGTGAGCGCCTTGAAGGAGGATACAGGGAGAGACTGCAATCCTTTTGTAAAATATTTCACGTTTTCTTCTATTTCTTGTGGGATTGGGCGAGGGAAATGTGGGAAGTCAGTCTGCAGAAAATATCGTTGAATCAGGAAGGTCAACTCAGACGGCTTCAACGCATCAAACCCCAGCTTGGACTGATCAACCGATTTACTGGCCCATTTGACGTCATCACTAAACTTCTTCTTCATCACTTTCTGAAAATCACAAAGAATAAAAATAAATAAAATTAGCATGTGCAATTCCGCTTTTAAGTAGTATCCAACCTCGAGTGATTTAAGCTAAAATAAAAACCGGAAATAAGAAAAAAAATTTAAAAAAAAAAAAAAACTTAATAATTTGATCGTAATAATTTGGTTGATTTCTTGGACTTACGAGTATAACTTCAGGGAAGACGACTTCCTCTGCATCATTTTTCCTTTTGGCACCCCCGCCGGAGTTTGAGTTTCCTGAAGAACTACTGGCATTGCTGACACGACGTTTCTTGGGTTTTTGTATCTCTTTCTCCGTCTCAGACTCCGCTTCACTAGAGAAAATCCCAGCCTGTTCAAGACTTACGTCTTCAGTCTCCATTCGCCTCTGAAAGGCCTCCACACGAAGAAGATAGGCTGGGTTCTGGCGCGGTGGCCGTCGATTCTCGGCCTCAGACTCATTGCTAGTATCGTCAA
This sequence comes from Brachystomella parvula, assembly GCA_019776545.1. Lineage (NCBI taxonomy): Eukaryota > Metazoa > Arthropoda > Collembola > Poduromorpha > Brachystomellidae > Brachystomella > Brachystomella parvula. The sequence continues at coordinate 1,478 of JABASM010000987.1, read as the reverse complement.
AGCTGAGTTGACGCCGAGTACGTAAAGGGGCTGAGTCAGCAGTGGCTGCATCAGCGGGTGGATTTTGACTGTCCTCATCTTCCCTTCGCGGCGTTTTGACCGGGGTGGATGGAACCAGGGCCTTTGGCACCGGGACCAGAGTGCAAGATGAGGCGGCTCTCTCTGGTGTGCGATAGAGCGTCTGCGGAAACTGTAATGGTGCTGGCGGTGGTGTGGCTGGGGGAGGAGGCTCTTCAACATTATCCGCTTCCATTTTCACTTCAATTTCTTCGTTTTTGGCATCCACGTTGACTTGGACAAGGTGGAGAGGAATCTGGACCCGGGTCTGTGGTGGAGCTTCCTCCTTTTTCTGCACTGTGACGTAACGTAGCATTGCTCCTGCTTTCATCCCACTGTTCTCGGCAGTGGGTCTTCTGGAGTTCTTCCTCCGTGATGCACTGGCTGATGGGGTGGTACTAGGTGAATTACTCGGAGCATCTTCTTTCACCTCCTTTTTAGCTTCAGGCTCGTCTTCATTGAGCAAACGCCCGGAATTGCTTAATTCTTTCTGCCCGTTCCTCTTCCGCTTCTTGGGGTTGAGTAAAGTGGACACAGAAGGGGTCTGACTCTGACTTCCTGACAAACTACTTTGACTCGAACCGTCACGGCCCATACCTCCAAATTCCATATTCATTGAATTCTAAAATACAGAAAAATAGCTTAGTACTAGTTAAGTAATTTGTCTTCAATGCAATTGCTTAGTGCTTTACTATCTAAAGAAAACCTGGTTATATACCCGGGCTGAGTTTAACTATTCTTTTCAGTTGGAACAGAGAAGGTAAGTCAGAAACCAAACTAAGATTATCCGAGTTACAGTGTATTGACGTAACTCTAGGGAAATAATATAAGTAGTTTTATAAACCGTGCTGTCACAACAGATCCAGCAGGCCAGGGACACCCTTGTCTCAATTCGGGCTACTGACTCCCACCCGCTCGAAAACGTGACATCATTTATGGACGAATCCCCGGAGGTCCTGGGCCCCCGATTCCTTAAATTTGACCTGTGACCATTTTTTGTAGTATATAAAAGCGAATTAGAAGTTCCCAGACCGGATACCCGGTAACGTTACTGCTGAAACCGGCTGGAGTAAGGTTTGGTCCGCGTGGAGTAACCTCCTATGTAACACTCCTGCTGTAACCTCCCATAAGAAGCCTGTGGAGGTTACACCATGTTGCCGAATCCCAGTTCCCTTATAGAAACGGAGGTGTGTAACCTCCTGCTGTAACCTCCCGCTGATTCTCTGATAGGAAAGTAGTGGTGTATCCTCCTACTGTATCCTCCCATTGTTACGGAGTGGTTCCTCCTGTTGGGGGTGCGAGGAGGATACAGCAGGCGGTCACGAACGCGCCGGTCAGGCATCCACCGGCTACGAAATCCGCTTAAAACCTAACAGTCTCAATATGATGTCCGTCGCTCGAGTCCCGGCTACGAACGCGCC